>JAKSZP010015318.1:0-24385 GCA_022478985.1 Massospora cicadina | reverse complement strand
AAATTACTATATAATTGGCATTAGATAAATATATATATTAGATTTTATATATAGAACTGTTAACAAAATTTATATGTTTTTATTAAAAAGGTATAATACAATTCCAAACTTTGCAAAAAAGTAATTATATCAAGTTTGGTAATATTTGGTTATTTTCTCATGAGATAATGCATCCTATATATAAACAAATAAACAGAATGATAGTTTTTAAAGAAAATTTAGGCTAATTCATGTTGATACCCAGTTTAACCCAGATTTATTTGTGGACTTAAAGTTTACCTGATGATCCTAATCAATTCTTTTTTATATTTGTAGATGGTTATTAATAAAATTAGAAAAATCAATGTATACTGAATTAATATAAAATTACCAACCACTCAGCCATACCCAATTAAACCTATCAAATAACTAAACTACTAAACTACTTAGTTAAAACATCAGATACCAAATCAATTAATCACCAACTGATTTGTAAACCAAAACTAAATGTATCAAAACAACTAAAATTACCCCCCACTTACCAAAACCAATTAACTTATCAAATCAACCAATTACTAACTTTATTATTAAAACTGTTAAGCTTATTAATCAATTCAAAGCTACCAACCACTCACCAAAACCATTTAAACTATTAAATCAGCCAAATATCAAACTTTTCAGTTGTAACAATTTACAAATTTCCATTAAAAATATAAAAGTTTAAGGGAGGATACCCCCAGTGGTAGAGTATGGACCCTCTATCACTGCCTCCCGAGTTCAATCCTGGTAATGGACTTTGGGTAGGGGACAATTTTGACTGTGTTGGTTTTGTGCACCAATGCCCCAAATCAAGATAGCAAATAGCAAAGGCGGTCCATGGAGTTCCTGGCCTATCATATGCCACATATGGAGGTTTTTCAGGTTTTATCCTCTTTTCCCATTTTCTTCACTTCCCTAATCGGTGTGGTATCATCCCAGGTTAACCCACCTCAAATAAAATTTAATTATATAAAATTTTCACTTATTATATATATAAATTTTTTTATTTTATTATGAAATTAGAAATTTAATTTTTGAGGTGCACATGGATCCCCTCCCATCCATCTATATCTAAATTTTTAAAGCTCTATATGCTGTAGTTTTAGTTAAGCATTGCACATATGCACTCACATGCATATATATACACACTTGCTTTTAATAATATAGACTAGCAGTGTTACTTGTGCTTCACTACAGTATATATAGAATTTTATATGATTTAAATTGATAATAAAAATTTTATATTATATATTAAACTCTCAGCTATAGCAATATAGCAAATATTACAAAAACATATAGGATGATTAATTATTATACTAAACTTTTTATTTTACTCTGAATATTCAAAAAAAATTTTAGTGCTCACCTACATCACATAAGGAGCCTATATACAAATTTCAAGTTTCTAGGTTAGTTTTTTAGAGATTTTGTAATGTCAGATAAGCCAGTGGTATTTTTCACTTATACATATATATATAAATAGATTTAAGTCTTTCTTGCTTTTTTGCCTGAGTACATACATTGCTAAATTTTGAAGCCAAGAAGCCCCCTGACCACCCTTCTCTCCTCTGGCTTGGTTAACTAATGTTTTGACGTTGACATCCTGTCTAGTTGGTCTAAATTTGTTTTGGGCTTGTTTTGCTCATTTAAGCGTTTGGCCCATTTTATTTCTTTGTTATTTGCTTTACATTATTATCTATACCCTGGTCAGCTTACCTTGAATAAACAGCTATATAGATTTAAAATATTTGATAAAAAGTGACTAAATAAAAGTGATTGCGCCAGGATTTGAACAAACAACCTTTATAAATTTAAATTAAAGCAAAAGCTGAGCTGATAAAGCTAGAGGAGGTTTATTAAAATCATATTTGGGTTTCTGATTTAGCTTTATTTTAAACTAGCTGATTTACCCATGCTTCACTACAGTGTCTATAAAAATTCATTTTTCAAATTTATTAATTTAGATTTATACTATAGATAATATAAAACCACTAAGCCAAGTCTAATTGCTCATTCAAATCAACCAAAAACTACCAACCACTCAGGTAAACCTAAATAAACTTATCAAAACAACCATTAACTAATCACTCCTAAAAAAACTGTCCTATCAATTCAAACAAAAGCTATCAACCACTCAGCCAAACAAAATAAATCTATCAAATCAGTCAAATAATACCAAACTGCTACCCAAAAAATCTCTTTATATAAAATTATTGTGTATATAACATATCTTTCGAACTACTAATCAAATTACACTTAACTTTTTTTATTTTATTTGAGTTAGGCTGATCTGGGGATGATGAAGCACCAATGAAGGGGATATAAATTAATTAGAAAGGAATAAACCCCAGATAACCTCCATGTACAGCATATGATAGGCTAGGAACTCAATGGATTGCCTTGCTATTTGTTTATCTCAGTTTGGGGCATTGATGTGCAATGCTAACACAGTCATAATCTTCCCCTACCCAAAATTCATCTACCAGAATCAAACTCAGAGGAGCAGTTTAGAGGGTCCATATTCTACCCCTGGGGTATCCTCTCCTGAACTTATATTTAATTTGCCAAAAGTATTTTATTAATTAGAGGAACCAAATTAGGCAAGTTTAAAAAGTTATATAAACAAAACATCCAGATAACTATGCTTCACTACAGTATTTAAAGTTTATCAGATGATAAGCTCACACTGACAGCCTATGTTAGATTTTGATGGTTGACTCAAAAGTAAACCCTTGAGAAAATCATCAATGCTAATAAATTACTTTCTTTGATGGATTCTTTGATCCATCCCAGTTATATCTGCATAATGCTGATAAATTAGATTTACCTCAAAACTGCCTTGATTGCATCTATATGACATGATTATCATAGCTAATAATAGCTATGATATAATATTATTATGGCCAATTATGGGATCCATTTGGATAAACCAAGTGAATTTATGGCACAAACTTAATTGCATTTTCAATTTTTTCTAGTACTAGATGGTATTGCATTTTCAAATTTAATGCAAAAATTATTAATTAGTTCTATTTTTTGTATGTTTTTTAGTACTAGATGGTCTATTTTTTGTATGTGAATCATTGTAATTGGCACGTTAAACTTACACATGGACAGCTTGAATAGGGAGTACCTAGTACTATTAAGAGGCCTGCCAATGTCCTGACAAGGGGTGCATCATTATTTGAACTCTATATGTTTTTTCTACCCATTTATTGTATTTTGTCAGCTGTATGATGATACATAATTGGGCTAATTGAAAGGCAAATATACACCACTGAGGTGCTAATATTGAGCCTAATAAACTTCTCAATTATGAGAGTAGTAGTGCCTCCAATTGGGCTAAAAATAATTTTAGTTTAGTTAGTTCAAGGGCCAAATTAACTTGATGATACTGATAACCACTGCCATAATCCATAGTGAATTGGCATAGTTTTAATGAACTCATCTAATAGATGAGTATGGCCAGGAGATGCCTATAGGTATAAAATACCGGTGCCTGGTTCTAAAATAAAATTATTGTCATTTTTTATATATTTACAAGTTCATTTTATGTATTCTATCTTAATTTGACTTTCATATTAAAAAGTGTAGACAAGCATTCAAGGGAGTTTGTCATAAGTACCTGCATCTGGATAGTTCCCAATTAGAGTGAGAAAATATACCTAAAAGAAGACCAGAAGATTATTTATTGTTATTTAGTTTTGTGAGCTTTTAAACGGTTAGGAAATAATGTAAGACATATAGCATAATAAAAGATTTACTGGCCAAAACTCTTTCTGACTATTGAAACAAGAAAATCTTTAATAAGCAAGTTTTTTTTAAATTCTCATAAGTGATGCTCACTAAAATCTACTTTAAACTTTTTTTAATAAATAATTTATCTGAATTTTAGGCAGATTCTGCCAGAAAATATGATGAAAATGGCACAAAAACCAGTGATCAAGAAATCACTGAGTAAGGGGGTGGAAAGGCAAGTCAGTAGGGCATACGGCTATCAACCTGAAGGTTGCGGGTTTGATTCCTGCCCTTTGCACATTGATTGGGGTGCCAGCCAAAGGAAGCTATTGGCGGTTAGTAGGTCTAATAACACGAAAGCCTTACCCATGACATAACCAGAAAAATTTGAGTCCTAATCTGGAAAAGGAAAAAAATTGTTCGATGGAGTTGACCCTGTTCAGGTTTCATGTCATTTCTTTTGTTTCTTTCTTTTGGTAATGCCTGTCCCCTGGTTGTCTTGCCTCAGTTAAATAAAAGAAATCACTGAGTACTTTAACACTGCATGCCAGAATACTGAGAAGAGTACTTTATACTCCTTAGATCTGATCATGGTGGGAAGAGGGCTTGTGGACACAACAGGCCCTACTGAGTTTACCTCCAATAGTGTTAAGGAGATGATGGAGACCTTATTCCATGGGTACAGGATTGGTACATTGCATGTTGACCCATCTTTTGGGCTATTTTACTACATGAAGGATCAGGTCTTCATGATGGAGATGTATATGTGATACTGAGAGGTGACCATGGCAACTCTGGTCAAATGTCTTAACTGTACACAAGCAACAAAAGATTTCTTGGTTAGCTTTGTGCAGCCCTCAATCAAGCACATCCAAATTATTCTGGATCAGCAGAATATAGAGCTTGCAGAAGTACACTGAGTTTAAGAGAAGAGGTAATCTTCATAATTGAACCTACTAGATAAGCTGAATTCCAGCTTTAGCAAAGTTAGAAAAGCTATCTTCAGTAATATGGAACAGGTCAATGATGACCACAGTAGAGTAACTACTTTGGAAGATCAATTTAATGAAAAAGTTCCAAATATTGCAGCTGAGGTTTTCTCTTTACATGGACTGACCAGCGGGTAGATCAATAATACTAGTATATGCTGCCAGAAATTGGAGAATTACTCCAAATTTCTATCATCTTGGACTGAACATTTGGCCAAAGTTGTCACATTTTCTTGAAAAATTACCTAAAATTGAATAACATGCATGTTTAACTTAATGAATATATCCAAACTAAGTTGGGCATATTGCAAAAGAGCATTGAAGATTTGGCTGCTATGCAAGTAGAGCTGAATAATGAGGAAGAATTCATGCAAATTCTCAAAGAATTTATGAAACTCAGTCCAACAATTATGTCTTTGAAAGCAAAGAACATCAAATATACTAAAGAAAAACTAAGACTTTAAACACAGCTAAAAGAAACTAATGACCATGTTGCTAATCTGATCAAAGATGTGATGCATATACTGGCTTCTCAAATTATCTTTTAAAAAGAACATAAAGACCTCAAAGAGGAATTCAATAACTTAAAAAAGTAAAATTGCAACTGTTTGACCAGTTCTAGAGGGGGAGCATTAAAACCTCTAAGTATTTGGGCAGATCACAACTAAAAAAATTACATAAGGCTCAAATCAAGATTTGAATTGAGCATTTTGGAGAAATATTATGAAGCAGAATCCTAAGGAGTTAAGATAAATAATAAAACAGATATTTCAGATGTTCATTAATGCCAAAAATTCTTGATTTTATCCCAACTCCAGATGACACTCATTACAGCTGTGAAATAATTCTAACCAAAGATTCTCCAAGCTGTTTGTACTCTAGATGAAGCATAACTCCTCTGGCCAATTCTGGGCATGATTAACTCCAAGCCCTTAAATTTGCCAAAATTTGACAAAGAAGGAAATGTACATTCATTCTTAAAATTGTTTGAAAAGGCTATGCTAGGAGAATAGGACCATGTGAAGTCTACAGCTCTCATTAATTTTCTAAACTCACATAGTATCAAATTTTGTTATGCTCTATTTGGGTGATGATTGGTCCTATTAATATGCTAAAAAAGCTGTTGTAAGACAATTTGAATGCCCTGATAAACTATATGCCAGAAAAACAGACTTTCTCAATATTAAATTCCAATGTGAAGAGTCCATCAGAGACTTTGCAGACAGATTTTACCATGAGGCTCAGGTCTTTCTTAGGCTAAATGCTATAGATGAATTCTATGCAATGATTGGCATGCAACATGCTGTTAAGCCATACCTTGACTTAAAGCATGTCATGACTCTAGCCTTTAATTGGCCCATGAGAGCATTAAAACTTATAAACTATCTGAGACAGTGTGCAAGTAGCTTTGATGCTCTAATTGACCCAAAGAGCAATCAAAATTTTTCAATTTTTGGGCCCAAAAAATACAAATTTATTTAAACAAGGAAAAAACAATTAGCTTGAAAATCTGAAAAATGATCAACAAACAGGTCCAATTACCTGTCATAATTGTGGCCAAAAGGGACAATTTACTGGCCAATGCTACAAATGGCTAGATAAGAAACCTGAGGTAAATTTGGCCTTAAAGGTTAATAATGAAGAGAAGGTGGAAAAAGAGAAGGTGAAGTAGATGTGGAATGCTCTATCTCTACCAATAGCTTAATGCACATTCTACCCAACCCTGGCAAGCTTTTTTGGCTGATGAAGTGGCCAAAGATAGCTTATACCACATTGTGGCTGATGATGTCTACATGGTTATCACCCAAGCTAAATCAAAAGAATTAATGCAACCAGAGGTCACTAAAGAGGCTTGGGCCAAAGTAGCAAAGCTCTATGCAAACAAGTCATTGATCAAGGACTGAGTAATCATTCTACATGTTTATCTGATATGCCCACACTACAGGAAGTACAAGTGTTTATACCCATAAATACTTTAGCAGAGAATTTACAGAGATCTGCTCAAGTCTGAAATCCCACTTAGAACCAAATGTGTACTCCAATATTTACCTAATAAATGATTCTGATACATACTTTGAGTGTACATATGTGTATATTGCAGTAAATAAGGTTCAGGTTTGGGCTATTGTTGATAGAGGGGAACCTATCAACATTGTCAGTACCAAACTGGTAAAGAAACTAAAAATTTTGCTTGACGTTGCACATTGTCAAGAATATGGTACAGCAGGAGCCCACAACACTAAGTTTCTTGAGATTTAGTATGTTACCATCACATTTTGGATCCATTGTGGTGACAGCACTGGTCATAGTATTGCCAATTACCAACTATGATACTCTTATTGGGACCAATTTACTGAGAAGATTTGGTGTTGTCATAAACTATAAGGGAGATACACTGACATTTTGGGGGTAATGCATCCCATGATATTATAACAAAAATAAAAAAAGCAGAAAAGAAGCAGTTAAATTTATATTTAACTTAGCCTATAAGGATTTGATAGTCCTGATTGAGTACACAAAATCCTGTTTAAAAATTAAGGCTCTTCCAATGCAGATTTGCAAATCAAAGGAAATTCCATTATGATCAAATCAGCAAATTACCGTGCTGCCTGAAACTTAAGTAGTCATTCTCACTGGGCTGACTATTGAAATTCTAGAGAGATTTTATGGGAAAATATACCAGCTATGGTGCAGATCCTGATTCAAGACAAATATTGCACCAGGAATAGTTATTCCAAAGGGCATGAGAAAAATTCAAATCTTATGTGCAAACCTCAGAATCAGCCCATCAAGATACAAAGCATCAGGTTATTGCCTAACAGCATCTATTTTCAAACACCAAAATTCAGACATTTCATGAATTTAGGATCTTAGATGAAATAAAACTTCCCAATGAGGAAATTATAAGTACTAATAATGTTATTTCTATGGCCAAATTAGGGAACTTGACCAATATGGAAAAGGCTCAAGTTATGAATTTTTTTAGAAATACCAAGAAATATTTGCAAAAGATGATTTTGACTTAGATTGTGCAAGAGATGTGATACACACTATTGACACAAATGACCATGACCCCATCCAATTATGCCCAATTAGGTGTTCAAAAGCAGAAGAAGTTGTTTCCAAAGAAAAAAACTCCTTGATCATGGAACGCTGATTCCATCAAAGAGTTCTTGGGCCACCCCAATTCTAATAGTGAAAAAAGAAGGATAGGAGCAATAAGGTTATCATTGATTATCAAAAATTAAACAACATTATGAAGAAAAAAAATTTTATTCCCTTCCACATATTGATGATGCCACAGATCAACTTGGAGGTGCAAAAATCCTCTCCACTATAGACCTAATAAGTGGGTATTGGCAGATTGATATACCTAAAGAGGAGCGCAAAAAGTGCACCATCATAGCTCAAGAGGGCCGATTTGAGCTGATAAGGATGCCATAAGTACTTTGCAATGCCCCAGCTACGTTTCAGAGGGCAATGGGTACAATCCTAGAGGACTTAAAACTGTTTTGTATGTTGGTCTATTTGGACAATATAAAAGTCTTCAGCCATACCTTCACCAACCACCTGGAATATTTAGAGGCTGTTTTTAAGAGACTAGCAGCTGCTAATTTGAAGATTAAACCACAGAAGTGCCAATTTTTCAGAAGAACAATTGGAATATCTTGGGTTTATTATCAAAAAAGAAGTACTATGACCCCAGATTTAAAACTAGATGCAATATCAAAGATGAAACAGCCCAAATCTAAGCACAATATACAGATTTTATCTGGGCATGATTGGTTATTATTGCCAACTTATTGCTGATTTTGCATGAATTGGGGAGCCATTGTTTTATCTGCTTAAGGACAAGGTTATATTTGATTGGAATTATGCCTGTCAAGAAGCATTTAATAAGCTCCAATTGGCCCTAATAATGGCTTAGTCCTGCAATATTCAGACTTTAAGCATGAGTTTATTGTCCAAACTGATGCATCACTTTATATCCTTCAGAGCTATATTATCTCTAATAGGGGAAGATGGCAAATAATATCTGATAACCTTTTCTAGTTGGACCCTGAATTTCCATGAGCAGAACTATACAGTGAAAGAACAGGAATGCTTGGCAGTTATATATGACTACAGGCAGTTTTGGGTTTATCTACATAGCACTCACTTTACAGTTGTTACAGATCATTCATCTCTAAGATAGCTGAATAACTTAAGGAACCAGAGGGCCAATTAGTGCGATGGGCACTAAAGCTTCAAGCCTATAACTATACAATTAAACATCATGCAGGAGAAAAGCATAAAAGTACTGACTGCCTATGATATTTACCTATAACAACCACTGTCAGTTTGGCTGCTGATGAGCTATTTCAAAAGATGGTCAATAAAGAATTACAGGTTTTCTTCTGAATTAGTTCAAAAATTGCTCATGTAATACTGTAAAAAAACACTTTGATTGAAAATGGAATACTATACAAAATGATCAAAGGAAAAAAGAGTATTTTTCCATGACCCTTGGCCCAAAAAGACCTAATAATGGCAGCGCATAAGGCCATAGGCCATGGTGGATTTAAGAAAACAAAGAAGCATCTTAGATGATACTACTATGGGGAGTTAATGCATTTCAATATTCAAGGAACACTGGAGCGTTGCATCAAATGCCAAGGCAAAAAACCAATTCTGAAAGAGCACATCTTACCAGCTCATTTTGGCCCAAGTTTGCCTGGCATACTTTATTTATAGATGTTGTCAGACCACTTTCTATAGTAATCCCAAAGCCAAGTATATCATTGTGGCTATTAACCACTTAACTAAGTGGGTTGAAGCCAAGACTATTTGGAAAGTAGGTGCAGCGATGATGGTCATATTTATCCTTGAAAATGTCATCCACAAGCATGGTTGCCCACAGGTTATTCTGACCAATAATGGAAGCAATTTATGGCCAATGTTATTATAAAGCCTAACCAGCTGATGAAGGTAAGTGGTGTACTCTCTGCTCCCTATTATCCAAAAACAAATGGAACAGTTAAGCACATAAATAGGCACTTATTAATAGTGTCCAAAAATTAACCTCAAGCAAACTATCTAAATGGAGCACATTTTTAAGCTTGGCAATGTTTGCTTATAACATATCATATTATTCTGCCACCAAGATGTCACCTTTTCAAGACTTATATAGAAGACATCTGGCCCTACCATCACTGCTTTATTCAGTCCTAGAAGATTCTGGTGAAAGCAGTTATCCTCAATACATTAAAAAGCTTGCTGAAACCCCACTTAAATTACAAGCTTAAGCCTTCAACAACAGCTTTGCTGTTAAAAAGGCCTGACACAAAAAGGATTCAAAATATTGATATAATTTGACCAAATTTAAAGTCTGAGAAGAGGTATTATTCTGCAATATGCACAGATCATGCTGATTACAGATGTTAAATTGCATTTTAGTTGGCCCATTTGTGGTTATCAAGAAAATGTTAAGGTTTGTTTATACCATCAAAGAGGTTAAAACAGGTACCATCTAGTACTAAAAAAAGAGATTAAAACAGGCTATATATAATTGAGTTCATGCAAAATTTCCTAAGAAGATTTAGAAAGAGGGCTGATTAGAAGAAAAGAAAATAAAAATAAGTATACACAATTTTAGAAAGATAATAATAATAATAATAATAATAATCTTAAAATAATAATAATGAGAAATAAATAAATAATCAAATGAATAATTAAATATGATAATAATAATATATAATATATAATAGTAAGAAAGAAAGAAAGAAAGAATATTTGTATAATAAAATTAAACGTTATTAATAAAAATCAGCCAGGCTTTTATTCCTCCACTTTGAGGGGAGAGGTAAATCAGATCCTGATTCCTCATCTTTGTGCAACAATTTGGGTAAATCTAGTTACTGGGCAATGAGAAAAAGGGCCATAGCGGCATAAAGCCATATGCACCACATGCTTGTGGTAAATGACTCCCAGTAAATGATTGGGAGGGGATGTACAAAGCCATTTACTGTGATCTGATCAAGCCTGCAATTGGGTGGAAAACAAGCATCTAGAAGAAGACAATCAACTTGAAAATCAGTCCAGTACTGGTACATTTCAGAAGTCACTAGTTAAACACAATATAATTGGGTTTTCCACCACTTGATAAAGATGATAAAATGAAAAGCCAGCCCAAAGGTATCCAATCAATAATGATGCACATAAGACAACCAAGTAAGGCCATTTTTGAAAGGTAGTCATCTGCACTATCTTATAAAGAACCTCAAAAGCTGCCCAAACAGCTGAGTGAAAACAAACATCCTGAACATTGTGGGTATTTAGACCCAAGGATGATGCAAAATTATGTCTATTCTTGAGTGGTGCAAACCAGGAACTAAGGACCTCCTTCACAGAGCTATTAACCTGGACAAAGTCTTGAGGTTGTATGGTTGGATCCTTGGCAAGAAAAAGATAAACAGGGTTGTATAACCACTCATATTTAGCCCTCATTTCATTAAGAAGTTAACCTCAGTGTATAGTTGGATGAATCCAACACTGTATTGTATGCTTGAGCCATCAGAAAATAGCTAAGTGCAAAGATAGACTCCTCCAGAAGATTGCAATTTCAATATATCAATTGGAGTGAAAAGGCAGTCTCTCTGGGATCAAAAAACACATAAGTGTCCACTGGAATAATTATCAAAGCATGTGAACAAAGTTTGTAACCCACAGATCCTTGAATAAAATCAACAACTGGGATAACCTCTTCCTCAATAATGGTCTTGGGCCAAGTAGATGTCATAACTATTGGCACAGAAATAAGCTGACCCAACTTTGCTGCTTAAAAGGAGCCTACAAACATACTCATATGCATAGTTCTATCTAACTGATTAAACTAATGCAATTGTTTAGGTTCAAGAGAAGTGATGAAATTGTGGTAGGCATTGGAAGAACTGTTTTAGATATTTAAGATAAATAAGAAAAAATCAGGGCTTATATTTTAGTCAAATGGGGGAAATGTTATATTTTGATAATTGAATAAAATAAACTCTTTAAGAAAACCATCAATGCTAAAGGATAACTCCCTTTAATAAATTCTTTGATCCTTCCCAATTTATCTGCATAATCTGATAAATCAGATTCACCTCAAAACTGCCTTGATTGCATCTAAATGACCCATTTCATAGCTAATAACAGCTATAATATAATATCATTATGGTTGATTATGGGATCCACTTGGGTTTCTCAAGTGAATTTATGGCACAAACTTAATTGCATTTTTAAATCTAATGTAAAAATGCTTAATGATTTCTATTTTTAATTTATGTTGATTATCATAGTTGGCACAATAGCACTTGCACATGGACATCCTGAATAGGGAGTACCTAGTACTATAAAGAGGCCTGTCAATGTCCTGACAAGGGGTGCATCATTATTTGAACTCTATATGTTTTTTCTACCCATTTATTGTATTTTATCAGCTGTATGATGAGACATAATTGGGCTAATTGAAAGGCAAATATACTACACTGAGGTGCTAATATTAAGCCTAATAAACTTACCAATTTATAATAGTAGTAGTGCCTCCAATTGGGCTGAAATAATTGTAATTTAGTTAATTTAAAGGCAAATTAACTTGGGGATTCTTTAATAACCACTGCCATAATCCATAGTGGATTGACATAGTTTTAATGAACTCCTTTAATAGATGATTATAGCCAGGAGATGCTCTAGAGGTATAAAATACTGGCACCTGGCCCTAATATAAAATTACCACCTTTCCAAATATTCATATTTTTCATCTTATATTGTCTTATCTTAATTTGACTTTTATAATAAGAAGTGTAGTCAAGAATTAAGAAAGATTATCATAATTACCTATATCTGGAGAGTTCCTGATTAGAGTGGGAAAATATATCCAAAAGAAGACCAGAAGAGTTATTTATTGTACAGCTTTGTGAGCTTTTAAAATGGTTAGAAAATGCTATAAGACATATAGCATAATCGAGGATTTATCAGCCAAAACTTTTCCCAACTATCAAAACAGGAATATCATTAATAAGCAAGCTAATCCTCAAATTATCACATCCTATAAGCTGTGCCAGTGCTACTCAAAACCACTTGGACTAACAGCTTCACTGTTCCCTTGTGGCTGGTGAGCTGATTATCCTAACTTTACTTAATCTACTTAAACCTCTAACACTGATTTTTATTTAGTTTTGGGTGAGAAATTTGGTGAATTATTTGATAACATTTGCCAATTCTCACTCACTTGCCCAAATAGATTGAACCTATCAAACTAGATAGTTTCAGATTCAATATTACTTAACAATTCACACCCACTCACTCAAATAGATTGAACCTATCAGACTTAAAGTTTTCAGATGTCAGCCAGTCAGTACATCAGTCAGTCAGTGAATGTACCTTACTAAATAGAAAATATATATAATATAAAGTAATTACCAGATATTAATATGTTTAAACAGTTTTAGCCAAGTGGTTGGTGGTTTCAACTATATTTTATTTTATTCTATTTTTTATTTTATTTGAGGTGGGCCAACCTTAGACAAATATATCATACCAATAGAAGGGATAGGGAGTAGGGTGCAAAATATAAGAGTAAAGGACAAAACACAAGTGCTGGGGTAAAACCTTTCTGCACATGTTCTGATAGGCCAGGATTACATGATCTAACTTCACTAATTTACTTGGTTGAATTGAGGCTTGGTGCACAAATCCAGATGTATTGATATCTAATTAGCACCAAAATAAAGTATGCCATAATTGGATTAAACTTGCACCATGAGGGGCAATAGTGGACATCCATCTTGACTACGCCACACCCCATAGTTTATCTATATTAATAAAAGCAAGTGTGTGTGTTCATGTGTGTGCATGTGCACAATGCCCAGTCAAAACTAGAGTATATATAGCTTTGAAATTTTGGATATAGATGGATGAGAGGGGTCCATGTGCTCCTCAAAGCTGGATTTTTAATTTTATAATAAAATAAAAAGTTTTATATATAAGAAGTTAATTTTTTATGTTTATAATGGAAATTGGTATTTTTTAGCTGAGAAGTTTGATATTCTGTTGATTTGATAGTTTAAATGGTTTTGGCAAGAGGTTGGTAGTTTTTAGGCTGATTAATAAGCTTAATGTTTTAATAAAGCAGTTAGTGATTGGTTGATTAGATAAGTTAATTAGTTTGGGAAGTTATTGGTAATTTTGGTTGTTTTGAAAATTTAGGTTTGTTTTACAAATACAAAGTGGATAAAAATTAGTTAATTTGGTATACTAATAATTCTAGTTATTAGTAAGTGGTTAATGGTTTTGATTGATTTGATTTTATTAAGTTAGATTTATAATGCTTTTGGCAATTGGTTCATTTATATGTTTAATGGTTTTAGCTAAGCAGTTTATGGATTTATAAATTAAATAATCTGATAAAGTTTAAACTCTGTAGTGAAGCACAAGAATCTTGATGTTGATTTTATTTAATATAAAAAACTGCCAATTTGGTTCCCTTAATTTATAAAATACTTTTGGCAAGTTAAATTTAAGTTGCTTTAGTTTCTGACATAATATATATCTTATGGCTGGGGGTATGTTTAAAATTCAGGTAATTATGAGATCATAGCATGATAAGTTTAAATTATTGTTAGGACTATGGGTTGATACTAAATATTCCTTTATTATTTTGAGGCTAGGGGACTTAAAGCACTGGGTGATAGAATATACCTTTTTGCTTTTCTTGGTTAAAAATTATTTATTCTGGATGCTTTGTCTGGAGTAAGAATTTTTAATAAAATGTGGACCAAATTTAACTAAAATTATAAAAAAGAGGAGAGTAATCTTTATTTGCTTAGAAATGAAATTACAAGGGAGATCAGGGATGTTACCCAGTCCATCTCAATGCATACTAAGCCAATATCTATTTCTCATTATCTAATTGGGATTCATTTGCTGCATAGATCAGGTTTGAACCCTGATTTTAGGGCAGGAAATTAATCAGAAATTATTCTTAATGTAGCAAGGCTGTGATTTTTGCCAGATATTATCCCCAATAATTTTGAAAGCTCTGATTTTTTTCTGTCATCTGCCCTCATCCAAATTTTCAATTTGAGTAGAAATCTCAACTATTATTATAAATGTGCATCATTTTTGCATAGTTTGGCCAATAAAAAACTAACTCTAAGATAAATTATTAAAAATGGTAATCAGTAATTTTATTATAGATTGACCAATTAAATTAATCAATTGATATTATATGTATTGACATGATATATGTTCTATGGCTATGGGGTATGTTCAAAATCCAGGTAATTATAATATCATAGCATGGTGAGCTTATATTATTATAGGTGTGTTTTATTTTTGCATAGGTTGGCCAATAAAATTAATTAAATTTAAAATGGATTATTGTAGATAGCAATCAGTAATTGTATATGGATTAACCAATTAAATCAACTGATTAATATATATATATATATATTGGCATAATATATATTTTATGGTAAAAAGTATGTTCAAAATCTGGGCAAGTATGATAAAATAGTTTGATGAGCTTAAAACATTAGAAATGGCTATTATTTTTTATAATATGACCAATAAAATTAACCAAATTAGTGAGATGAATTATTGTAGATGGCAATCAGTAAATTTAGCATAAATTCTTGCATAAAATTAGCTAAATAGTAAAATGAGGTATTATAGATAGCTATCTAAAAGTTTATCATAAAAGCAACTAATAAAATCAACTTTATAATAGAAATTATTCTATAAAAACTGCCAATATTATATTTGAAACATTGGAATAATCAATTCAACTAAATAATTTATATATATAACAGAATATTTGTGTCAAGTTTATCTAAGATTACTAAATAGTCTAGAAGTAGAGGTTGAAATAAACAGGTATTTATAATGATTTATTAATAAGATAATTTCCTAAACCACCATAATTAAAATGCTACCTAATTTATTATGGATCAAATAAAATCTAATCTAACTACCAGCTACTTGCCTACTGTCATACACAGTTTTAGTTAGGCTAATCTAACCATTACTCAAGTTATCTAACCATTTCAGGTATTATTCTTTTAAAGTTAGATGAAAACAAAAATAGTATCCTATCATAATAAGAGATAAAATGTTAAGAAAGTTTCCAACAGCCTTCTGCTATAAGGTATACATCATGCACTTAAGTTTTCTAGCATTAGGTCAAAACTTGAATTATTTTTTGAAACATGTTGCATATAATGTATTTATTTATAGAGAGAAGTTTTGGATAGCAGTTTAGTGTTATTGATTGTTTAATAGGTTTATTTTATTTGGCAAGTGGTTGATGGTTTTTGGTTAATTTGATTAAACCATTTTTAGTTTTGGGGTATAATTAAAGTTTTATTAATTTGATAAAAACAGTTAGTTTTGGCTAAAAGGTTGGTTGATTTTAGTTTATTCTAACAAGCAATTAGCTTTAACTGAGTAGTTAAAGTTTATCTAAAGTATAAAGTCTAAATTTAATTTGCATCAATTGAAATTTTATAAAAACTATAGCAAAGCATGGATAATAGATGCTATTATCTATATATTTATAACTAGTGGGATGCTAAGCTTTGCTACGGTGTTTATAACTTACCAGATGATTCTAAATTAATTTGTTTTTTATATTGGTAGATAGCCATCAATAAGTTCAGAAATCATTAAATTTATTGAATATTCCAACCTCCAACCACTTAGCCAAAATCAACTAAGCCTGCCAAATTAACTAAACCATCAATGATTTATCTAAAAATATTGAGCCCATTAAATCAACCAAAAAAATGAACAACCACTCATCAAAAACTTATTGTTAAACTTACAAAACAGCCAAAAATACTTCCACTTATCAAAACCTATAAAAAATTAAATTAAATTAGTATGAAAATATTCACCTAAATTGCTATATAATCACCATTAGAAGTATATATTAGATCTTATATAGAATGAATATTAAAATTTTTATGATTATATTCAAAAATTACATATTAGAAAACCATTCTCAAACTTTATAGAATACTTGTGCCAAGTTTGGTGACTTTTGAATATTTGCTCATGAGATAATGCATTCTATATAAAAACAAATAAACAGAAGTTAGTTTTGTAAAGAAAATTTAGGCTAATTCTTGTTGATACCCAGTTTAACCCAGATTTATTTGTGGGCTTGAAGTTTACCTGATGGTTCCAAGCAATTCTTTTTTATATTTGTAGATGGTTATTGATAAAATTAGAAAAATTGAATTATATTGAATCAATATAAAATTACCAACTACTCAGCCATACCCAATTAAATTTATCAGATTAACTAAACTACTAAAACACTTAGTTAAAGCAATGGATACCAAATCAATTAATCACCAACCACTTCATAAACCAAAACTAAATGTATCAAAACAAACAAACTTACCAACAACTTACTAAACTAATAAACTAATAGATAAACCAATCACTAACTGCTTTATTAAAACTGTTTAGCTTATTAATCATCCCAAAACCACTAACTGCTTGCCAAAACCATTTAAACTATTGAATCAACTAAAATATCAAACTTCTCAGCCATAACAAAATACCTATATATAAGTTTAAATTTATTTGAGGTATGCTGACTAGAGGATGGACAGTACTGAAAATCAAACAAAACAAAAAACCTGATTGAAAGAATAAATGGAAAGTCAAAACAAAACTTTTGACCAGATGGGGCAAAAACTGCTAACCTACTATGGCAGAGGGTGAGGAGGGTAGGTGGGTTTTCTGTAGACATATCCACCATGACAATGTCATTATTGATTAAGTGGACAAAAATGGATAGCCAGGGCATTGGGGCATCAGCATAGTATGGGTGGATGGCAGTATAGTAAGAGTTCTCCTTCACTTCATTGAGAGCAGTGTGGTAAACAGCTTTAACAAATTCTGCTGAGTGATGCTCAGCTTGAATGCTGGCATCAGGAAGCTGGGTAAAATTAGAGATACTACAGAGAATAATTTTAGTGATAGGTTAAATTTTACTAGATTAGAGTCATGCATAACAGCAGCTTTTTTTTATAGTACTAGATGGTCCCAACCATAACAGCGGCTTTAGCATCATCAAACAGCCATAACAAACTATCAAGTTTCATTAAAATTTTATATAAAAATTTTACTTTCTTACATATTTAACTTTTTATTTATTATAAAGATTAAAAATCTGGCTTTGAAGTGCACACAGACCCCCTCCCTTACACCTATATCCAAATTTTCAAAGCTCTACATACTGTAGTTTTGGCTGGGCATTGTGCACATGCATGCACAGACACTTGCTTTTATTAATGTATACTAGCATTCATTACCATGCTTTGCTATGGTAACTGTAAAATTTTAGGTGATTCAAATTTATTAATTTAGGTTTTATATATAGTTAAGCAATATTTAACAGTCAAACCTAACTGCAAATTAACCCAACCAAAAACTACTAACCACTCAGCCAAAACTAACTAAACTTATCAAATTAACTAATAACTTATCACCCCCAAAACTAAACTGTACTTTATCAAATTGACCAAAAACCATCAACAACTCACCCAAATTAAAAAACTATTGAATCAATCAGATAACACCATTCTGCTACCCAAAACATCTCTATATTTAGAACTATAATGTGTTTGTGACATGTCTTCCAAACTACTAAATTAACTTCAATTTAAATTGCTAAAAGTTTTTATTAATTATGGGAACAAATTAGTCAAGTTTTCTTTAAAATTATATATAAAGATAACATAAGATTCCTGTGCTTCAATATAATTTTTAACTTTATCTGATAATCCATATTATTAACCACTAAACCGCTTATCCAAAACCATTGAACATAGAGGAGATACCCCAGTGGTAAAATATGGACCCTCTACCACTGCCTCCTAAAGTTGAACCCCATAGATAACTTTAGTAGAGGAAGGTTATTACTGTGTTGGTTTTGTGCACCAATGCCCCAAACTGAGATAGCAAATACCAAAGATGATTTATGGAGTTTCTGGTCTATCATACACCATGCATGGAAATTTTCCAGATTATATCCTCCTTTCCTATTTATTTGATTTCCCCTTAATTGATGAAGTATTATCCTAAGGTTGGCTCACCTCAAATAAAATTTTAAAATTAAAACCATTAAACATACCAAATCAACCAATTTCCATCCACTTTGTAATTGTAAAACAAACCTAAACTAATCAAATCAACCTAAATCCACCAACCACCCAGCCAAAACCAATTAACTTATCAAATTATCCAATCACTAATAACTTTATTAAAGCCTATAAGCTTATAATCAACCTAAAATCACCAACCGCTCACCAAAACTATTTAAACTATCAAAATAACCAGATAACAAATTTTTCAGCTGTAAAAATATACTAATTTCCATTAAAAACATATAAAATTTTCACTTATTACATATAAACTTTTTGTTTATTATATAAATTAAAAATCTAGCTTTGAGGTGCACACAGACCCCTTTTATCCACATATAGCCACATTTTCAAAGCTTTACATGCCATAGTTTTGGCTGTGCATCATGCACACACATACATAATTGTTTTAATTTATAGAAGAAACCACTCAGTTAAATCTAATTGCTCAATCAAATCAACCAAAAACCACCAACCACTTAGTTAAACTTAAATGATCTATCAAATCAACCAATAACTAATCACCCTCAAAACTAAACTGTGTTCTATTGTTCATTCAAAAATTATCAACCACTAAGCTAAACAAAATAAACCTATTAAATCATTCAAATAACACCAAACTGCTACCCAAAAAATCTCTCTATACTTAATAATCATTGAGTATGTGACATATCTTCCAAGCTAGTAAATTGACATTTTAACTTGCCAAAAGTATCTTATCAATTGGGTAACCAAATTAGGCAGGTTTTTAAAATTATATAAACTTAACATCCAGACACCCATGCTTCACTACAGTAATTTAAGTTTATCAGATGATAAGCTCACATTGCAGCCTATTATCTGTGCCAGCACTACTTTTGAGCCACTCAGACTAACAGCTTCACTGTTGCCCTTGTGGCTGATAAGCTGATTATCCTCTTTAATTAATCTACTTAAAACTCTACTATTATTTTTGTTTAGTTTTAGGTTTACTATTTGGTAAATTATTTGATATATTTACCAATTCTCACCCACTTGACAAATAGATTAACTTATCAAACTCAATTAGTTTAAGTTGAGCCATTTGGTAAATTATTCAATATATTTGCTAATTTTCACCCACTTGACCAAATAGATTGAACTTATTATACTCAATTAGATTAGTTTTTGGGAGAGAAATTGGTAAATTATTCAATATTTTACAATTCTCACCCACTCACCCAAATTAGGTTAAATTTATTAGACTCAAAGATTTTAGATGTTAGTCAGTCTGTCAGTATATCAGGCAGTCAGTGAATATATTTTAAGTAGATATTATAATGCATTAAGTTTCTTCAGTCTCTAGTTAAACTTTATTTAAAAAAGTAATTGAGTTAGGTTGACCTTGGGATAAATATATCACACCAAGATTGTTTTTTAGCCAGTACAGGGTTTAACCATGTGTTGACAAAACATGCACTATAGCAAAAGCAGAAATTGCCCTGATGGGCTAACCACCCTTGTTAAACTTTTATTTTTAGTGGCTATAAATAAGTTATTTTTTTAGTACTAGATGGTCCCAGCTATAAATAAGTTATAAGAACATATTTTATATAACTAATGTATGTTTTAAGAGCTGTTTAAAATTATCATAACACCAGTTTGAATATGTAATAAATGGCATAAGTAGAGATTTCTTTTTTTACAATTTATAAAAGGAACAAATAACAGGGTTTATTAAGGTTTTTTGTGACTAATGTATATAAAAACCCAATAATACTGAACTGTGATAATTTTTCATTTAATTAAGGCAAGCTGGCCAGGAAATTTAATAATACTGAGCTCAGAGGAGCAAAACTTATACTAAACTAAAATTAAACAAACAGAAAGAGATGAGCATATCACTCAGACTAAATCAAAAAATAATAATAAAATGATCTAACCAGGTCAGATGCAATAAACTGCTATGAATCCATGGTAGGGGGTAAGTGAGAATTGGGAGGCTCATCTTCCTCCTCTGTGTTGGACAGTGTATGGCAAAGTGCTGAGAGCATAAGCATGGGTGCATCCTCAAAATGGGCGTCAAGGTAGTTGAGGTGGGCTTGAAGCTCAAATTTTGCTATGAGGAGGATGGTGATATATTTAGATAAAGCTTTTTCAGCCTCAGACAAACATTAGGAAGAGTGTAAAGATGGCAATTTTGTTGCTGGTAATGCAGGTCTTTGGGCCAAATTTTGTGATCATCACAACTTTTTGTAATACTTTGTTGGTAACTTGGTGGAATCAGAGAAATTCTTTTTTATAAACTTTTTTTTATAAGGAAAAGGACAGGGGCAGGTATTTCCTTGGCCAAGACTGTGACTGATTTTTCTACAACCTTTTACAGGAGGGTGACAATCAGGGGAAGCAGCAGCCTTATTGGTGAGTTGGTGATCACTTTGCAATTCATCAGCATCATAGCATAAAGTATAGTTCCAAGTTGAAATTTTGGGCTGCATATTATGCATCTAGGTAAATTTTGAGGCCTGGGGCCTCAACCAAGTTGAGGATAGGATTTTCCAGATTCTCAACTTTCTTCAAAATAATGACAGAGATTTTAGTTGAAAATGATAGGATAATTGGCATATGGGTGCGTTGGGTTAGGTAGCTAGATGGGTTTTTTTAAATTTACTGGGGTACATGCTGGTTTCTGATTTGTTGGAGCAGGAGTGTGGTTTGACATGTAATTTTCTTATTGACTAAATTAGTGGCAGTTACATCTACAATTTTGGGTGGAGGTGGAGTGAGGATTGTGCCCCATTTAAAGAAAATCTTAATCAGCAATGGGAACATCATAAGGGAGTCAAGCATTGGGCTCTAACTCAGACTTTGGTGGCTTAGTGCTGCTTATAGTAGTTCAGGTCAAAACAAATGAGGCAGATCATGTACCCTTTTTCTATTCTAGCTCAGAAAGGGTAGTCAGGGGAAGAGGGGGCAACTTTGCAAGAAAAAATCAAAAATGGTGATTTCAGTTGATATTGAGCATACAGTTGCAAAGGTGCAAGGGCCTGCAAGTCAGTTGGCATTGGAAACCACAAATTGTAGAATGGGGTCAGTGCATATACTGACAACCCAGCTATTAGTTTTTTATATAAAGTATCAGGGGGAGGTAGGTGAGGAGTTCTGCAAAAGGAATCATAAAAGTGGTGTCATCAGGTAACTAGGTGTGAGTGGTTGAGATGGAGGTTCTCTGGAACATCAGAAAATGTTGGCTGTGATTGCAGCATTGGCTTCACAGATGAAGCTGAGATCAAAATACCCCTTATAGAGATAAAAAGTTAATAAAGCCTTCAGGCTGCATACGCGCCCGAGCTAATTTTATAATTTGTTTGTCATTATAGGGAAACAAGTTGCTATATTCAACTTGGAGAACAAATCACATCTTTCTTTGGGGAAGCACATTGGGGTTATGAGGCACCACTTGGGAACATGCAAGGTGGAGGGCAATATCCTTGGGGGAAATGTATTGACCTGAGGCATTGTGGTGCTGGTCAACCTAGTTTAAAAGCGTTTTCTTGCTGGGTGGAAGACACTAGGGTGGTTTTTGTTACTATCTTATTTTGAAGCAGTGGGCAGTAGGGCCAAGGATATCAGTGTTTTGCTGTATGTTGGTTTTTTGAAGTTGTTTAGTTCTGCTGTAATTTTTAAATTGTTTGAAAGTGATATTGAGTGGAAGTAATTAACTGTGATAATTTAAGATTTATAAAAGTCTAGTAAAAAAGTTTTAAACTTACTTAAATTCAAACGCTTTTTATATATTATACCAATAAAACTATATAATTGCCCTTTAGCAAATTATACATAATATAGGCAATTTATCTAATTTTTCTGCTAAAAAATCAATATTTATTCAAAGTGATAGTGAAGCTCAACCCAAGAGAAGGTAATTTACACATTTTTAGTTTTTGTGTGTTGGGCATGGAAAACTCTTAGGATGCGTGGTGGCTCCCCCTTTTGGGGTAAGCAATACTAATGCTAAAAAGTAGACAAGAAAAACTTCTAACTTGTCATCATAGTGGCTAGCCTAAGTAAACAGATAAGTTGGGTAAGGGGGTCAGGGGGTTTATTGCCAGTTTGAACTCAGGGGATGAATGAAGACAAACAAAATGGAAGTTGAAGTTTTAAGAGAATGATAGAAGTAAAAAAATAACTAAATTTAATTTGTTGAGGATTCATGCATTGTGAAGCCTCTAAGCATACTGTTCAAGCTGACTTTTAGAATACTTACACAATATCTGGCACACAAGCAAAAATTATAAAGTTTTTGGTAGGTCTCTGGATAGTTTTTATTAAACAAAGATGCTTTAAATGCATCAATGCATGAGCAAAATAGTAAATAGAAATGTTTTTTTTCTCATTTCTGGATTCCTCAGGGATGTTATCTGAAAAGTCAAGGCAGGGAGTTACATCACATGGTAGCTCTATGACCACATGAAGAGTTTGGTGGAGAAGGATGTTGTCAGAACATATGCTACTTTGACAGCAAGATGATGTTGGGACTTGTACACAGGGAAGCTTTTGCAAAGTTGGAAGTGACACTGGGAGCATAATTAGGAGGAAGCTTTAGAAATTTAATTTAAATAAAATCAGGGTCAGAATTATAGAGGTTTTGGTGTTAACCGCCTGATTATAAGATTTAAATGAATAATAGATGTCTAAAACTATGGAAAGCAATGGAAGGTCATTGAATGGAACAGGGGGAAGTTGGTCTATAAACTAACAACCAAGTTAATTCAACCAGTTCCTAAACTTTATTTTCTTCCAAACATTTTATAAAAGTTTGGCTTTAATTTGCTTGTGCAGGAGGTGCTGCATCTACCATAGTTAAAGGAGGGTTGATTTAACCACTTTAATAAATTTTTTCATAGAAGTGATAGGTCAATCACTGGAGAAAAGAGAGTGGAGGCCACTGCAGCAATAAGAGAAATGCACTTACACTTTATATAGTCCAACTTAAAGAATGAGAGGCAGATATTGTAGTCTTTTACATGAGGGCTCAGAATGGATGGTCAGGGGTGGTGCAGATTACAATGTATAGTAATTGCAAGGTTAATACCTCAGTGAAAGAGGTATATTGCTGCAAAGGTATGAGTCCCTGAAAGTTAGCTAGCCTTATGGGAAACTACAAACTGCAGGACAGGGTCAGAGCAATAGGTGGCCAAACCCTCTAGAAGCTCATGGCAGAGATGTTCAAAGGAGATCTAGTTGGGAAAAATAGCAAACTGAACTACCATAATGGCCTCTGCTATCAACAAAATGCAAGTAGTGGGTCAGATAACTTTAGAACCCAGTGTCATCATAGCCATGATCATGAAGTGGGCTTCAAAAGAAAAGCTAAGTTCAAATTACATCTTGAAGAAAAGAAATCTATAAATCTGATAGGCTTAAACACTGCCTTAGTCATCTTAATGATGGCTGCACTTGCATAAAAGAGTTTTTTGCACTTGAACTGAACACTTCATTCAGATT
>JAKSZP010015317.1:0-24457 GCA_022478985.1 Massospora cicadina | reverse complement strand
TTTCAAGATCACATAGATAAGGCAAAATACTTTTTGACTATAAACCTGATTTTGGGATATTAGCAAAATCAATTTGATAAAAGAAGATCAGGAAAAGTGTACAATAATTACTGTGCAAGGGTTGTAACAGCTGACCATAATGCCCCAAGGTTTATGTAATGTGCCGGTGACATTCCAGTGGGCTATGGATTCAATACCCAGTGATTTGAGTTATCCTATGCGCTGGTATAATTAGAAGATATCAAAGTATTTAGCAGGACCTTCACAAATTACTTAATGCATCTGAAGGAAGTATCTGAGCGGTTGGCAATGGAAAATCTGATAACTAAGCTGAGAAAAATGCCATTTTTTCAAAAAAGAGCTCAAATAATTAGGTTTTTCATAAACTCTAATTTATTACAGCTGCAAGCTAATGAAGATAGAAGCTATCAAATGGATGTTGAAACCAAAAAGAGTTTGGGATATTTAAGTCTTTTTTGAGAGGGTTAAAACTGTCGCTGATTCATCAAAATTTCACTGGGGTTGCTAAACCTTTATCCCACCTAATGAAGGATCTGAAAAAGGGTTTCATGTGGAATGATGAGGCCCAGAAGTCAATTGATAAGCTCTGAAACTATCTCATGGACAGTCCAGTGTTAGAATACCCAAGTTTTAATCTGGAATTCATAATTTAAGTAGATGCCTCATTAACAGTAACAAGAGTTATTTTAAATCAAGCAGATGATAATGAGGATCATCTAGTAGTATATGTGAGCAGAACTCTTTTACCAGCTGAAAGAAAATATACTATAACAGAGTGAGAGTGCCTTGCAGTAAATCATGCATGCAAACAACTTTTGAGTCAGCATACATGAGATGCACTTTAAAGTCATAAATGACCACTCATCTCTGCACTGGCTTTACAACTTGGAGGAACCAGAGAACTACTGGCACATTGGGTTTAAAGCTGCAAGCATATAACTTGAAATTAGTACAGAGCAGGAGCAGAGCATCAGAATTCTGACGGACTGTTGTGATTGCCAGTTGCTCAAGTCATATATTAGGCTAATGAATTAACTCAGTAAATGGCCAAAGGAGATATTGGGGAAGAACCCTAAGAAATTCAGAGTGCTCTAAGTAAATTATAGAGAACGCCAAATACAAGAATGATTAGTTATAAAAATTGATTGAGGGATAGCAAATTTATTTTTTAAACTGTTGAAACATGCAAAAATCATTTGAGCTGCTCATAAGGTCATTGGCCATGGTGGTCCAAAGTAGACTATGGATACTAATTGCTAGTATTACTGTCAGGAGAGTATCTGTAACTCTCCCATTCCCAGTAAGAAGGTGTAAGATACATAGACACACTGCCAGGGAACCAGTCATTAGGAATATGGTAAACAAGGTACCGTGGAGGGCGCTGGAGCCTAAGTAAACCAGGGCAAGAGTGTACAACGCGGTGTATAATAGTTGGTAAATAAAAAACAACACTTGGGTGGATCCCAAAGGGTAGTCCAAACACAAGTAGAGATTAATGCTGGAGTGCTTGAGTGCCTCAGACCGGAGGGGACCAGGGGGCCCAGTGGTTCACCAGATTTGGTAGATAATTTAATGTAAATAAAACGGCCAATGTCATTAGAGACATCCTTAAGGAAGTCCACACAGGTTTGCCCAAGGAACCATATTTTAAAAAATGCAAACTAATGGGGAAATTTTATTAAGCAAGAGGACCAATGAGCAAAGCTGGTCTCAAGAGCCATACTTTAAAAAAGGGAGGCAAGTTGTATAAATGAGGAAAGTGTTGCTAAGTCTATGCAACCCAATTGGTGCACCCTACCATTGGCCAGGGTACTGTAGCTCAAGATCAACTAAGCTTGAGTTATTGATTGCAAACTAAGCTGTTCCAATTTAGATTTTGAAATTGAATGGGTTTCAAACCCCCGTTCTCCAAGCAACCAAATTAAACCATCATAATTAAAAAGATAACTTGTGCATTTTAATGCCCTTTCTGTAATGCAGGGCTGGGCATCACACACTTTCCCTAAACCAACTTGGACATATCTAGCATGCACCCAGCGTTGGTCCAAGATATGCTTTAAGTTTTATAGTCCTGCAACTTGACCTTTTTTTGACTCCTGACGTCCAGCCTTATCTTGGCAGTTGGTTTCCTCAATGATGTCATGTAACCATAACATTACCCTCCTCTCCTTTTTGGGCTCTACCCTCCTCCAGGGGCATTCACCAAGGAAAAGTTCTTGTAGGCAGGGGTCAACTTCATAGTAGTGATGGCTTGCTTGGATTTGGATCCTGCATGTAACAATTGAGATTCATCTTGATTGTACATTTCAACTCAGATTCAGATTTTCCAAATTTGATTCAAATTGTATAAAACATTTTTAGTTTGATTGTTTTGGGCGCTGGGTTGTGCCTTGCCCAAGTCATAGATTAGGCTTGTGCAAGCCTAATCAATAACTCAGGTGAGGCCCCCAAAGCGCTGCCCTTATAAGGCGCGCCTGCCCATTCCAAAGTTTACTTTAGAATTCTCACCCTAACATGTCCCTTCCTGAAGAGCATTGTCAGTTGCTCCCCAGACGAGCTCTGGTCAGCGGACACCTTCGCTTTTATGATCCAAAATAAAAATAAAGGATGTTTTGGGGCTCACATACCTTGCATACCTGTGGTCTTTTTCAGGTGTTTCTATTTTGAGGAGGCTTTTGCGTGGTTGGGTTGGACCAACCACTATTTAACCTTTACATAGCCAACCAATGAGAGGTGATTGTTTGGCTGCTTGTCAGTGCCCTGAACCTCTCCCTACTTTGTTAGGCCACTTTGGTTGCTTGTCAGTGCACCAAACAAATATGTAAAATTTATATGGCAATCAGAACTGGGGTTTTTCCAATTTGTTACATAATTCTGAAGTCAATGTGCGCTGCACGCCCCAATCCCCATTTAGATGACCTCAGTGGTCACCTGGTCCCAGTTGTTGAGTAACCAGCACCGGTGGGAGCCAGTGACTGATGGCCAACCCTAGATCTGAAGTGACCATCAGTTAGTTTCCCAGTGGGGCCTCCCACTCACCAGGGATTGGTGGCACAAAGGGGACCTGTCCCAGCAGGGCTCCCTCACCCGTGGATGGTCCGCCCAGAAAGGGGTCAGACGTCCAGCTGTGCTGCACCATGCACCCCTCTCACATTTTCAGTGGCAAAAGTGCCTTCCCGGTCAGGATGGGAAGACCATCACCAATGGGAGCTCGAGAGGAGGGGTGCAGTGCAGCCAAGTGCTGAGCATGCAGCCTTGGGCAGGGGCCGTTCAGCCACACTGGACCGCGTGCCCCTCTCACATTTTCAGTGGCAAAAGCGCCTTCCCAGTCAGGATTGGAAGACCTTCACCAATGGAAGCCTGAGAGGGGGCCCAACACAGCCATGAGCTGGGCGTGCATCTTCCTGCTGGGTGGGCTGATTCCGGCAGCCCAGTCCCAAGTTGATCTCTCTATTTGTGTTTCCTTCAGGGGGCCCAGAGTGCATCTGGGCTAATTTTCCTGGGGCTTGAGGTAACTCACCCCAGGAAGCCCTTGTTGTGATGGCCTTCCACTGTGGGGCCCCTCTTTGGGGAGGGGCCCTCCTCTAGTGGGGGGTAATGTAACAATTGAGATTCATCTTGATCATACATTTTGACTTAGATTCAGATTTTCTGAATTTGAGTTGAATCGTATAAACCATTTTTAGTTTGATTGTTTTGGGCGCTGGGTTGTGCCTTGCCCAATTCATAGTTTAGGCTTGTGCAAGCCTAATCAATAACTCAAGTGAGGCCCCTAGCGGTGCCTTTATAAGGCGCGCCTGCCCATTCTGAAGTTTACTTTGGAATTCTCACCCTAGCATGTCCCTTCCTGGGGAACATTGTCAGTTGCTCCCCAGACGAGCTCTTGTCAGCGGACACCTTTGTTTTTATGATCTAAAATAAAAATAAAGGATGTTTTGGGGTTTGCATACCTCACATACCTGTGGTCTTTTTGGGTGTTTCCATTTTGAGGAGGCTTTCACGTGGTTGGGTTGGACAAATCACTATTCAACCTTTACATAGCCAACCAATGAGAGGTGAATGTTTGGCTGCTTGTTGGTGCCACAAACCTCTCCCTATTCAGTTAGGCTGCTTTGGTTGCTTGTTGGTGCACCAAACAAATATATAAATTTATATGGCAATCAGAACTGGGGTTTTTCCGATTTGTTATACTGAAAGCTCAGGGAAACGCTTGTAAAATACTTCAATTAGATCTTGCATGGGTTCAGCCACGTGCTGGTACCTAACTGTTTTCTTCTGCATCAAATCCCTTCCAAAAAACAAGATACTCAAGTCTTCTTCTTACCTGATGGGAGGCTATTATATCCTCCACTTCCCACTCTGGCGCCCCATCCAAGAGATAAGCCTAAGGATTCTCTGGTGGGGCCCTCAAGCAACATAAGCTTAATTTAATAGGAAGACTGCAAAGGTCTAGAATGAGGGAGGGAGATCCAACTGGTATGAGGCGTGGCCCACCTTTCTGACAATGGGTAAGGCCCAATCCTCTTCAATTTCAGTTTTTTGCATGGTTACTTAATTGGGATATTTTTTAGCATCCAGCATCATGAGAACTCCTTCTTTGTACGCTGGACCAAATTATCTCTTACCATCAGCATTCTTCTTATAAGCTTGCATGGCCACATCTAAACTGGTGTTCACCTCTTGGTGTACTTTCTTGATTGTCTTTGCTAGGTCGACCACTGCTTTCAATCTGGATCCACTACTGGGCTTCATGTTGAAGAAAGGGTTAAAGCAATAGTTGGCAAAAAAGATGGAACAACCAATTGATGCATGCTGTGCATTGTTATAGCTAAATTAAGCTGTGGGGGATGGGAAACACAATCTGAATGGTCTGCTGCAGTGTAACACCACAGAAAAAGAGCTAGGCACTGGTTTACTCATTCAGTCTGCACATCTGATCTGGGGTGGTAGGCAGTTGAATGGCAGGGGCATATCTGAAGAGTCTTACATAACTCTTCCCAATTGACAGAGGTAAACTGGCGCCCCCAAATCACTAATTATCTCTTGAGGGACCCCATGAAGAGCAAAGACATGTGACATGCAGACTAGCCATCTCAGCTGTAGTTATTTTTGTTCTACAAGGGATAAAGTAGGCAGCTTTGTAAAACAGTCCACCACTACCATTATGGCGTCATAGCCTTCAGAAGCAGGTAACTCCACAATAAAAATCCACCAATAAGGAAGTCCAGGGCCATCAGCCTTTTGAACTGGCACCAACAACCCTACGAGGGGCTAGCAATCTGGCTTCATTTGGTTGCAGACCAGGCACTCTTTACAATGCCTGGCAACCTGCGCAGCTAATCCCTTCCAATTGTATGTATGGTAGATAAGCTCAAGAGTCTTTGCTTTTTCAGGGTGGCAAACGGTGATACCATCATGATGATCTTAGATTTTTCCAGGTGAAGTGGTCCTGAGGGAATCTAGAGGTGTCCCTGAAACCACACCATCTCATCCTTAACTTGGTACCCCTGGTAATTTCTTCTTGATCTAACTTGCTATTAGTGAGTACCATATTATACTCAGCTAACAATGACTGTGAAAGGACTACCTTTCTGAACATACCATATTCCTCCACATTTTCCAGAGGAGCAAGTGCTGACCAGTGGGCCAAAGAAGAGGGAAGTTGAGACACATTCTTATATGGCAGAATCATCAGGTGGGTGTTGTGTACCTCTAACTTCTTAGAACTGGGAGCTAGTGCAAGGTTTCAGCCTAATGAATCCACCAAACAATTCTCCTTGCCCTTTGTAAACTCATAATAAAACACAAATTGGGAAAGGGTCTCATGCCAGTGGGTTTGCCATGGGGTTAAGACATGAGGTGCGTGGTAGTACAGTAAGGTATGGTGATCTGTACGTACATGAAAAGGGTTGGGATGAGCTATGCAAGTGATGACGCCAATAATTCAGCGCCTCAATCACCGCTATAACTCTTTATCATATATTTCATAGTTTAACTCAGGCAGAGACATCTTCCTGAAAAATATCTCACCTGATGCTCTATTCCATCTTCAACTATTTGTAATAGGGCCACCGCTATGGAGAAGTTAGAAGCATAAGAAGCAACAATGAACAATTTATTGGGGTTGACATGGTGAAGGATGGACGTGGACAAAAAGGTGTGCTTTACCACTTAGAAGGCAGCTTGCAAAGTTGGGGATAACTGGAGCACTTTTGCACCACTCACCTTATACAAGGGTGCCACTACTTCAGAAAGATTTGGTATGAATTTCTCAAAGAACGTACACACTCATAAAAAGCTCCTCAAACTTTAACCAAAGTTGGGGTGGGCCACTTGAAAATTGACTTCTCCTTGTCTATAGTTATAATGGGACCTTGGTCAAACATGATGTTGCCCAGGAAGGTGACCTGGGACTTAAAGAACTCACACTTACTGATTTTAGCATAAGGTTGGCTGTCCTCAAACTCTCCACCACTTGCTACAAGTGTATAGCATGGAATTCTTGATTGGGGGAAACACCAAGATATCATCCATGTAAGCCACCGTGCTCACACCCAAAAGGTCCCCAAAGCTGCATCTATATGGCATTAAAAGATAGCTGAGGCGTTTTTCAGCCTAAAGGGCATGACTCAAAACTGAAGAAATTTCCTTTTTGGGTCAATTTTGTGGTTAGCCACTCCTGGCTCTTCTATATATGGATCTGATTGAATGAATCTAAGCAGTCCAGTTTGGAGAAGACTTTTGCCTTCTCCATATAGCGAGCAATCTGATAATTCAACAGCATGGGATGTAAGTCTGGTACAGTGACGTTGTTGAGATCTCCATAGTCCAACATGGGTGCAAGGTACCATATGACTTTTCTATAAAGAGAAGTGGAAGCATACTGTGGAGATACGCTGAAATATCATGCCTTTAGCTAACTGCTCCATAGCCCACACATCTTAGGCCACTTCCTTCTGTACAGTCAAAGGGTAAATGGGAGAAGATTTATGCACCAGATCAACGGTGAGCTTGAACCTACAATCAAACTCTGAATGAGCTGGTAGTACATTAACTGGAGCTGAATTAAATGAAGATTCCAGACCCTCCAAACAGGAAGGTAAAGGTACCTCTAGAGAGGGCTTCAGCAATGGAACAAGACTAAGAGTGTAAATATTGAGCCAGTGGGGCAGATCGCCCTGAGAGTTTGCTTCAGAAAAAGAGATAACTATTTCATGACCATTATTTAAGGTTAAGGACAAGGTATCGCTTTAAGTTGGTTCTGACATCAACCTTTTGACACCAGACTATACCCAAAATAATAGGGTACAAGAGGTTTTTGATAGCTTGGAGCAGTCATCCAAATGGTATATGCCAACTTGATAATCCACTAACCCCAGAACTTCCAGCGTGGAATACCTTGGGAAGCCCTTCCCCTGACCATACCACCTGAAAAAGAATTCAACTCAAAGTATTCAGCCAGGTCTTAGTCAATAATTTTTCAGAGGTTCCTGTATCCACCAAAATAGTTGTGCTGATCTTCACTAAAGAAAATGAAAGGGTAGCATCAACAAAAAATATCTGAATGATCTTTATTTAAAGCATATATGCCAACATCTCCCCAGAAAACTCTTAATCAGGCATAAGCATGCCTCTAGGGTATGTTTCCATGCCATATAATGGAGAGGATAGTTGGCCACTCTTACTATTGAGGTCACATATATACCATATCTTCAGCAATTGCATAAACATTTTTATATTAAAGAAGTAACTCCTTTTCCACCGCCTGTGTTATGTAGATCATTGTTATGGTCAAGTGCGGGAACTTTGGGGTGATCTAGATACTGATTGGGTTTCAAATTAGAGCCACAAGAGATGATATTTGGCTCGTTTTTATATAAGGAATTGGCGTTATAAACCGCGTTTTGGGATGTGAATGACATCATCTCCATTTTGGCCACAGGTTGTGCAGTATTGTCCAAGGCCATCGCCACCAGGTGTCATGAATACAGCAAGTTATTTCTAGACCAGCCTGGCAGTTTAAGTGCTGAAGCACCCAAATGCCAAGCCCAAATGCCAGTGGCACTGCTGGTATGACTGTTATGAAACCAGGAAAGAATTTTGCCACCAAGAGCCCATGAGCCATTGTCATGTATAAGAATCCAGCAATGAACCAGGTTAACATGCTAGGGTCTCATGGGTTGTTGAAATATATTCAGGAGTGTTGGGCTATATTTCAACATATAAGAAATTGGAATTGGGTATAAGGATTTTTATTGTAAAGTAAATAAAAAATTGACCAACAATATTCTCAGTGTGATGCAACTGATTAAATAGTGTTCAATTTAGTAGCTTGTCAAAGCAGGGATCAGGGCCACAGATTTTAACATAACCTGGAAAATTTTTGAGGGCGGGGATAATAATGACTTCAATTTGAACTGACAAAGAAGGAATTGGTGGCAGGCTGAGTTGTTATTGGCTTGCCGCAAATACCTGACCTGAGGTTTTACTGCATTTAAGGCAGTTAGTGTGATGGTGTTTGGACTGACTGGCAATGGGGATCCCCCAAGGCCACCCCACATAGAGGCAGTTTCAACGGGTCAGAAACAGGTTTGGGATGACTAACCTACCCATTCCCAGTCGTTGGGGCATTTGTTTGGCCAAGGGGAATTCCTTGAGTGATGATACCACTTTTGTAATGAGGGCTTTAAATTATTGGCAACAATCCCCAATGGTGATACATCCCATTGGGTACAAAGCCTGACAATTCCAAGATGAGTTTAGGGTCAGCAAACATACTGCCTGATGGCTTAATGCTATCAGCAATTTTGACTGAGAATTCATTATTTGTCCCCTTCCAGCTATTAGTTGTGCACCCGTTGGGCTTTAATCCTGTATATTTTGGACATATCAACTTTGATTTTGAGGATTTGGCACCGTTGATTTTATAAAGTCCATCCAGCTTGTGGGATTGATAGTTTCTGATGATTTCTGCACAGATTTCTCAAAATTGGTGAACTAACTTGGTGGGAACAAGAACAGGAAATGTGGGAGAAATCTTCAGAGGGAGCGCTGTTATCCAGCACTTGTCTACCACATGGGCAAGGTTGCCATGTGTGATGAGGGGTACAGCTTCCCTCTTTGACACTTTTTGTTAGGTGATGGGAAAATTTCCCAGTTCATGCAGAGGGGACGTTCCCCTGGACTTACACCAGGCCCTTCATCAATGCTCATGCCTGTATTATCTGAACATGGTGCCTAGAAAAAATCATTTTAATAATATCGTTTTCATTAATTTTAGGGGAAAGTTAAGGAATCATGACACTTAGATTGTAAAACATCAAATTTACCTGATACAAGCAAGAAGGGTGGGTAATTCTCAGTTGGAGGTAGCAAGAATAACACTGAGATGCCAAACCATTGGCAAAATGAAAAAATGGTGGTGAGCTCCACTGCAGCCATGACAATAGCTGGTGTACCCAAATCACACTTTGCAAAAGTCCCATCCAAATAAAATTTAGTGCACAAAAAAAGTTAGTTGGTCATATAATACTGGGAGAATATTTGTAACTCTCCCATTCTCAGTGAGTTGGTGCAAGATGCACAGACACACTGCCAGGGAACCAGTCATTAGGAATATGGTAAATAGGGCACTTGCAGGGTGGCAGAGACTAAGTAACCCAGGGCAAGGGTGTACAATGCGGTGTATAAAGTTGGTAACAAATAAAAAAATAACACTTGGGTGGATCCTAAAGGGGAATACAAACCCAAGCAGAGATCAGTGCTGGAGTGGTTAAGTGCCTCAGACCGGAGGGGACCAGGGGGCCCAGTGGTTCACCAGATTTGGTAGATAATCTAGTATAAATAAAACAGCCAACGTCATTAGAGAACTCCCCAGAGAAGTCCACACAGGTTTTCCCAAGGAATTATATTTTAAAAAAATGTATACTACCAGGGAAATTTTATTAAGAAAGAGGACCAATGAGCAAAGCTGGTCTTAAGAACCATAACTTGAACAAGGGGAGGTGATTCTTCAATTGAGGGAAAATGGTGCTAAGCCTAAGTGAACCAATTGGCGCACCTTACCATTGGCCAGGATACAGTAACTAGAGATTAATTAAACTTGAGTTATTGATTGCAGGTTGAGCCATACTGATTTGGAAATGTTGAAAATTGAATGTTTTTTGAACCCCCATTGTCTGAGCAATTGAATGAAACAATCTTGTTAAGAAGATAACTAGTGCATTTTAGCGCCATTTCTGTTATGCAGAATTTGGGCATCACACACTCCCCCTAGACCAACTTGGGCATATCTAGACTGCACCCAGCGTTGGTTCAAGATATGCTTTAAGTCAGGGAGATTCTGCAGCTTGACCTTATTGGACTCCTGACGTCCACCCTTATCTTGGCAGTTGGTTCCCTCAATGATGTCATGTAACCAGGACAATTACTACTGAAAATTGATCAACTCAAATGTTGGAGACTATCTACCCTGTTGTAAGGAGTTCCAACTTCACAAGCCACACAAGAACGTTGTGGGGTACAGGCCAGTATACCTTGGTTTTACATGGCATATAGTGTCCATAGATGTTATTGTCATGATTAAATGACATGATAGTGGGCACCAACTCCAAGGATAAGGCTGGGCGACAGGAGGCCCAGAAGGTGAAGCTTCAGGCCCTCCCTGACCTCAGGCACACATAGACCAACGCTGGGTACAAGCCAAATATGCTAGGTTGGTACTAGTGAGGTGAAGAACGCCCAGCCCCTTGCATTGGCCCAAGCGTTAAAATGAACGGTTTATTCAATTAACAATGATGGTTTAATTGAGTTTCTGAGGAATGGGGTTCAAAACCCGTTCCATTTACAAAACTATGTGATCAGGTAGGTACAACTTCAATCAATTACCTGAGTGAAGTCAGTTTCGGTGTATTCTACCAATTGGGATGGTATTGTTTGCCTATTGGTGAACTAGTGCTCATAACCGCTTCAGCAGACCCCAAATTACTCTGACAAAATAAAAATTTGATTTCTGTGACCAACATTCCTTGTTGGTCGACTTCTCAATAAACTTTTTCTGTTTTCCAATTTTTATTAAATGTCACCTTGGGCGATCCTGTGCATGGACCTCTTTGAGGAGGTCTAATGCTATATTAACCTCTTCATTTTAAATACATTTAAATTATCACCTAGTGCACTGTTGGTTTGCCCAGGTTCCCTCCAACCTGGGACGTTTACCCCTTCTCCCTCTGTGCACCACGTCACTTTTGGTGAGTTATTTCTTATGTGGATCGCACTTCTCTTCTTATGTTGTTATTGCTTCAGCGCCCTCTGCTAGGCTCTAGTAACTTTTGAACTAACGGATAGTTCCCTGGCTTGGCCTTGTGCACCATGCACTACCACGCTGGGAACAGATAGTTATAGGCACTCTCCTTACAGTTATGGGGCTGTGAGTGTCTGCACTGGGGGTGTGAAGTACATAATTGTCACAATAGACCATCTAACCAGATCATTCAAAATGAAATCCCTGAGTAGAATGGATGTAATGAATACAATAAAGTTTATATTGGACATAGTGGTCTATCAGCATGGGTCACCCTCAAGTATATACTAAGTGACAACATACCAATTTTACATCTTATGTGATTTCCATGCTAAATGAACTAATGGGATTATGAGGAGTTATGTCCATCCTCTATCACCTAGAAACCAATGGGATGGTGTAAAGAGTGAATGCAACTCTAACCTCAACGTTATGAAAGTTGGTCATGGGGAAAACTTCCGCTTGGGGAAATATCTGATTTCAGTCATATTCACCTAGACTATCAGTTGCCATTCAGCGACAGGAAAAAAGCCATTCAAACTTTTATATGGGAAAAAGGCTGCATTGCCACCAATATTGTATTCCACCATTGAGCCAACTTTGGGGATGAGCTCAGAACAATATCTATCCCATCTGACCAATTCATGATTAAATTACTTTTAGAGCATTTAAAGCAATGCTGAAAAGGAAAATCAACACAAAAAAATGGATGACCAGAATCAATATGCGTTGAAAGACTACAATGTGGTTGATAGGGTAGCTTATTGTTATACCCATGGATTTGGGAGAAAAAACAAGTTGGACGCCCCATGGTTGGGCCCATTTAAAATTATTGCCAAGTCAATAAATGGTGCCTAAAAAATCAAGAATATAGAATATGGTCAATAGTCAAAATAGATCATGTGAAATACTTGAAGTAGTAAATTTAGGAGAAAAAATTATATAAAAAAGAAACTAAGATATAAAATTAATAAAAATATAAAAGGATGCATGATAAGTTTAAAAATATATTAAAAAACTACTTTTTTAGTTTTTGCTGTGGGAAATGCATCTGGCGATATTTCCACCTACCAAGTGTGGAGGAAGGGGAAGAATATGATGGGAACAAGTCCCAATTATTGACTGGATCAAGATGGGATGAAATTAGATCTGCCAGAATAATCCCTATGAATAAGCTATTGGGAGGACCAGCTCAAATTGAAACTAGGTCTACCATGAGTAGTCCTGAGGCGCTAGTACAGGACTCAGCAAGGCTGGGTAAGAAGTTCTGAAAATGATATAAGTTATTGGAACCTGTTCTGAAATTAGTACAGGTTGACTGATGAAGTCACTGGAACCCATCCTGGGGTTTGTACAGGTGGACCAATTCATCTTACAGCAAGGATGCCTGATATGGTACTGACATGGCATGATGTTGTGGGAACCACAATCAAGAAGAAGTGGCAGTGGGTAGATGTCAAGGACAAGGAGTAGCAAAGCTGAGTATGGTATGGGGGCATTGAGTGTGGACATAGCCTAAATCTACTGGAGTTATAGAGATATGATGGCCAAACATAATGTGTTGGGATTTTTGCCCACCTTTCCAGCCTTCTAGATTACCTGTGGATCGCTAAGGGATAATTTCCAATAGCAAGTGAATTAGAAATTGGTTGGACCCAATTTCAGGTTAATAATGTTCAAGGGATTTTAGATAATTTTCCAGGTTTGGATCCATTGGGGACTGATCCAGGTGAATGCTTAAGATCTTGCCAAGCAGAGTTGCTGACAAAAATGGGGCATCTGATAGTTGAAAATTGATTAACTATCAGGTATCCCAATTGGGATTGGTTGGGTTTAATCACCAACTGATTGGAAATTTAAGTAGCAATTGCGAGGCAATTGATGCCACCTGCAACTTGTGAATCAACCAGTTGGTTCATGACCTGCTATTATGGGTAAATAGTTCCATTACCTAAGCAGGTTGTTAGCCATATATGGTTGGTTCACTGTGATCTAGTGGGAAACGTTAGGGACACGTTTTCTAGATCTTTTCGTTTTAGGTCCCAAGGATTTCAGACAGAGAAATCCTAACCAGATGGAGAAAACCATTGCTGGTGAGACTTTGGAGGGAAGTTCAATGGCAATGGCTGCCATTACATATCTGAGGCGCCAACCAAAGTTTAGCACCAAATTACCTCTATAAATTCCCTAACAATTTACATTAATAAATAAAACAGTTTTGAGTCAAAGAAGTCAGTTAGTTAGAAATATATTATTGCCTTAAGTTTTATTCATCTTCAGGAAAACTATTGTTTTATAAAGAGCAAGGATTGTGGATCCTTAGAAGAGAAGCTGAACTTAGATGGGTTTCTCTACAGACTCAGCGTGACAAGATGAAAGGTGTGAAATCCTGGATCTGAGAGTGGATCAAGTTAGTTGGATAAGGGAAGAAGTCCCTATAGTTGACATCAATAGTATTTTGTGGAGAGGTACAGGTCTAGCATGGGACCATATTAGGCTTATCTATTTGACTAAGGATAATAGGTATCATACTATTATAAATCACATATCAATTACTATCAAACAACGTGAATAAAGCACATATAGAACCTGTGAAGTAACAATTAGGTGCTATCAATTGGTGAAAAACCCAAGTTTAACGTTTGGTACTCATGAGAAGAGTAGCTCACTCCCATTTTTAACATACTGTGCTCACTACAGGGGGTAGTTGAGTAAGATATGCCAGTATAAGATGTCATACAAGGACAAGTTAAGAAAACTTTGGACGGAATTGGCAACTGTCAACATGAACAACTTGAATTCTGCCAATCATTGAGAATTTGCTGCCTTTGAGAGAGTTACCAAGATCAAGGAAGGAGTCAAAAATGTCTCCAATTTTGGCAATGAGTTACTAGAGAAAGTAATGATATTAAAGAAGAAAGAAGGAGATTTTTAGAGAAGTTTTATTCTTGAAAATTAAATGCAAAGTGGATTGCATTTGATTGTGTTCACTTAGCTCAGATATAGAATGTCTAGTGAAGCAAGTTGAATATTTGAAGACTCATAGATGCAAATGTGAACCCTATGTAGCGACTGATGCCAAAGAAAGGACCCCAAAACTCCAGTTGGGAAGTTGACAATTCTTAGAAATATGTTAACTGCATTTATGACAATTTTGGATATGACCCCCTAAAATCACTCCTCAAGTCAGTTAAGTAGCTGAACCAAGAGTGGTGGCTAGAAAAAACTTTAAAGGAATTAGAGCTATACCAAAATTACCCACATTCCATCAGGATAACGCCCCTGCATTCTTCTAATTGTTTGACATAACTATGTTTGGGTATGGAGATTGCCAAAAAGCTTTGATGGTGATGAACTGTTTGGACAACAACTGCCAGAACTTGGTGTTACCTCATCTAGAGGGGACAGCTGGTTGTACTCAGAGGCCAATGCTGCCATAGTGAAAGAATTTGGAAGTCCCACATGTATGTTAAAATGCAAACAGGAATTTATGGGAATCCAACTTCAGAAGGATGAGTCCTTAGCAAAATTATTAAATGATTCTACCATGTTTTGCAAATTTTGGTTGGATTGAAAGTACTGGATGATTTTGACACATGGATTGCATTGCAAGTGGCCCTTTGGCCCTATCACAATCTACATCAAATGATGTCATCTGTGTTCACAACTAAATTTACCACCTCATAAATGGTGGATCATTTGAAGATATTAGGAGCCACATTTGAGGCCCCTAACCAAAGCTTTAATCCAAGTTCAGAACAGAAATTTAAATCCTATGAAGGTAACTGAAAGCATTAAGGAGTCCAATTATCAAACCATGCTAAGAAATAAGTTTAAGGAGTTTAAGTGGTCAGATAAGGACAAATGCTGTCATCAGTGTGGGGGAAGGGACATTTTGCTGCTCAATGCTATAGCAAGAAGCCAAAGGAGTAGAATAATGTGGTCCAGGAAAAAGAGGCATAACCTGCACATGAGTTGGAAAAAGGACCCATGGCCTAGAAGGGAACAGTCTAGAGCTGCAAATAAACCCCATTCCCCCAATATCTTAAATGAAGAAATTGACATTAGTGATCTGTTTGTCAATGATGATGCACCAGAACAACTTTATCAAGTGGTCAATTTGGATGTCAACGTGGTAACTGGATCCAGAGCAAAGAGGATCAACCACAAAATAATCAACAAGGTTGCTCACCCATATTCATGACAACTAAAAGACAAGCTTCAATCTTTAGAGAATCCAGAGGATCTGGCTAAAGTCAGATTAGATGAGGCAAACCTGCCTATCCCTCTTAGCGTGATTAAGAAATCATTTCCTGATCCATTGGTGCAAATTATTCACACCCTCAATTTGGCAAAAAATGCTGCAATACACTCAATAAACACCATTTTACAATTTTAAGTATACATATATTGATATACCGGTTAATTGAGTATGGGTGCAGGCAATAATTGACAGTAAATGACTAATAATATTGTATTGACCAGATGGTGAAAAAAATGAGAATCTTGCCTGATTTAGGCATAAGAAAGAATTTGGGACCTCCAGGCCAAATACAACCATCTCTTGTGGAGCATATAGCACTTTACCACTACAATTTGAATCTATAGTGGTATCTGTAACGGATGGAAAATCCCAGTTTCCAACTGCCATATAATAAAATAATTCTTTGGACCAACGACAAGCAACCAAAGCAGCATAACTGAGTAGGGAGAGGTTTGGGGCACCAACTGCACCAAACATTGTCTACTACTAGTTGGGTATGCAAAGTCCTTGGGTTAGTATGACCTAACTGTGCAAAAGCTCCTCAAAACTGGACTTAAAAAAACCAACAGGTAAGCAAGGTATGCTAACCCTAAAGCAATCTTTATTTTTATTCAGGATATAAAAAGAGCCCAATGACCAGAGCTCATCTGGGGAGCAACTGACAATGCTCCTTAGAAAGGGAATGCTGGGGATAAAATTCCAAAGTGAGCTTCATAATTGGCAGGCACAACTTATAAAGGCTACCCTTTAGGGACCTCACCCAAATCATTGATTAGGTTTGTATGAGCCTAATCTATAACTTGGGTGAGGCACACCCCACGCCAAAAATGACTGATCCAAAGGTATTTTTAAAATGATTTGACTCAGATTCAGATTTTCTGAAACTGAGTCAAAATGCAATGATCAAGATGAACTCAACCATTACATTACCCTCCGCTAGAGAAGAGCCCCTCCCTGAAGAGGGGCCCCACAGTGGAAGGCCACCATGATGAGAGCTTCCTGGGGTAAGTTACCTCAAGCCCCAGGAAAATTAGCCCAGATAAACACTCTGGGCCCTTTGAGGGAAAAGACAAATTTTGAGGGCGAATTGGGACTGGACTACTGGAATCAGCTCACCCAGCCTGAGGATGCACACCTAGCACTTAGCTGTGTTGTGCACCCCCTCCCAAGCTCCTGTTGGTGATGGTCTTCCCATCCTGACTAGGAAGGCACTTTCTTCAACAAAGGTGTGAGAAGAGCATGGTTCAGTGTGGCTGGATGGCCATCCCCTTTCAGAATGAACCATCCATTGGTGAGGGAGCCCTTCTGGGACAGGTCCCCTTGGTGCCAACTGAATCCCTGTTGAGTGGTAGCCCCACTGGGATTTTCAACTGATAGTCACTTCAGGTCCAGGGTTGGCCATCATTCAATGGCTCCCACTGGTGCTAGTTCTTTGACAACTGGGACCAAGTAACCACTGAGGTCAGATGAACTGGGGATCAGAGGCGTGCAGTGCACATTCAACTTCAGAATAATGTAACAGATGGAAAATCATAGTTTCCAACTGCCATATAATAAAATGATTCTTTGGAACGCTGACAATCAAATTAAAGCAGCATAAACAAGTAGGGAGAGGTTTGGGGAACAGACAGTGCCAAACATTGCCTACTACTAGTTGGAGATTTAAAGTCCATTGGGTTGGTCTGACCCAACCGCGCAAAAGCTCCATAAAACCTGGAACTAAAATTTGACCAACAGATAATTAAGGTATGCTAACCCCAGAACAACCTTTATTTTTATTCAGGATATTAAAAGGGCCCACTGACTAGAGCTTGTCTGTGGAGCAACTGAAATTGCTCCTCAGAAAGGAAATGCTAGGGTTAAAATTCTGAAGTGAGCTTTGTGATTAGTGGGTACGCCTTATAAAGGATGCCCTTTAGGGCCTCACCCAAATCGTTGATTAAGCTCATATGAGCCTAATCTACAACTTGGGTGAGGCACAACCCAGCGCCCAAAATGACTAAGCCAAAAGTATTTTTAAAGCAATTTGACTTAGATTTAAAAATTTAAATCTGAGTCAAAATATAACAATCAAGATGAAATTGATTGTTATAGTATCCGCCCCAGCAGTAGTTTATCCAACCAAAACTATGATATTCTGATGGGACCAAGTTTCTAAGAAAGTATAAAGTTAAATGTAAATTTGGAAAATAATATGTTGACCTTATTGGGTCAGCGCTACCTCTAGTGCATCAGAGAGATGAGGAAACTCCACATACCAGGAGAAACAATTTCATCAATTTGATCTACAATGATGCCATTATCCCAATTTGCTACCAATTGGTTGGGCAAAAATGAAAAGAAATGCTGATGGAAAACCTGGAAATTGGAGAATTCCACCGCAAATCAAGATTTTAAGGATTATACCACTGGGATCACAGCTCATAATTGATATGGGATTGACATTAGAGACCTGAGCTATTATATGAAGAGGTCAGTAGTCCCTGGAAGAAGTCCAGAGTAGAACAATGGGTGGCTCCTGGAATAGTTATGCCAGGTCATGGAGAAATTTGAGTAGAAAACTGACGAAGAATAAGAAGAATTAGATCACTGCATTTGTCATTTGATCCCAATGGCAGAATTGAGAAAAATCCATGATTTTGGGACCCTTAATGAGATGGGATTGCTGGTAGGGGATATCAAGTGTATTAATCTATTGGTTAAATGAGAGCAATTTGCTGATCTGATGGAAAGAAATCAGGAGAAGGTGCTTGAATAATTTGAAAAGTATCAGGAAGTCTTTGCCTAAGATGATCACAATTTGGGATGTGTAAGAAATGTCATCCATAAAGTTAACACTGGGGAAAATTTGCTAATAAGGATGAGACCAATTTGACAGTCAAAGGCCACTAAAGCAGTAGTGGAATAAGAGATCAGCAAACTAGTGAAGCATGGGCTTCTAGTTGCGTCATCAAGTCCCTGGGTGAACCCTATCCTGATCATGAAGAAGAAGGATGGTTCTAATTGGGTGGTGATCAATTATTGGAAGCTGAATAAAATAACAAAGAAGGATTTGTATACACTACCATAAATCAACAATGCATTAGATTTTTTGATAGAAGTAAAGTATTTCTCTGCAATGGATCTGATATCAGGATATTGGAAAATCAATCTTCCAAGTGAAGATCAAGAGAAATGTGCAATATTCACCTTGCAGGGGCTATACCAACCAACTAGGATGCCCTAAGGTCTTTGCAATATGCCTGCAACGTTTCATAGGGCCATACGCCTTATTAAATGGCTTAAAGTTGTAATGCATCCTGGTGTACTTGGACAATATAAATGTGTTCATTAGGACCTTTACTGACCATTTTCACCAATGAAGAAAGTCTTCAAGAGACTGTCCATACTAACCTGAAGAATTACCTGAAGAAGTGCCACTTCTTTAAAAAGAGTTGGAATATCTGGGATCCATTATCAAATCTAATGGACTGCAACTGCAAGCCCAGAAGATTGAGGCCATAGAGCGGAAGGCTATCCTGAGAAGTGTCCAAGATATCCAAGTGTTCCTTGAAAAGGTTAAATACTACTAAAGATTTATATGAGATTTTGTAAGAATTGCTGAGCCCCTCTTTCATTTGCTGAAGGATCTGAAGAAAGGATTCATTTAGAATGAAGAGGCCCAGAGTTCTTTCAATGAGTTATGCTGGTATCTCATAAATACTCTGATATTGAAATATTTAAATTTCAATTGAGAATTTATAGTATATACTGATGCTTTGTTAATGGCAATTGGCGCTGTCCTGAGTCAAGTAGATGAGCTTGGGGATGAGAATCTGGTAGCTAATGTGAGCAGGATGTTATCAGCAGCAGAATGGAATTACACTGTTACTTAGTCTTAATGCCTTGCAGTGATTTACGCCTATAAGCAGTTTTGGGTGTATATTTACAGTACACACTTTAAAGTGGTGACAGACCACTCCTCCCTTCAATGGCTGCATGTTCTAAGAGAACCATAAGGACGTCTGTCCCAATTGGCAGTGAAGCTTTAAGCTTACAACTTGAGGTAGTTCACCAAGCAGGAGCTAGTCATCAGAAATGCATACAGCTTATCAAGGTTATCAATGGTCCAAGTGGTATACCAACTGGATGATGAGCTGTTTCAGAGAATGGTCAATGGAGAAATCAGTAATGAGCCCTGAGAGATTCAAGGTGTGCTTTGGAAAGTGATGAAAAACACCAAGACCAAGGACAGGCAAGTGTTTAAGACAATTGACGGAAAATGACTATTATTCCCAAGACCATCAGATGAGTGGCAATTGTTCAGACCATGCATAAGGACTTGAGCATAAATGCTTGAGGAAGATGACTGGCCGCACATTCTAGTACTATTACTGGGAGTCTATTAACTACAATGTGGCTGACTATCTGTCTTGCTGTGTGGAGTGCCAGTTGCACAAGCCCCACAAGAGTACAACTGGATTTTGACTGGTCCACCCTGGATCCGCCTGCATACAGTGTCCATCAAAGTGATGGGACCACTGACAATGAGCACAGGGTGAGTCAAATACATAACAGTTGCAATTGACCATCTGACTAGATGGGTTGATACAAAGGCCCTGGCAAAAGTGGACGCTACAAGCACTGTAAGGGTTATCCTGGATCAAGTCATATACCACCATGGATGCCCTCAAGTCTTGTTAAGCAACAATGGAACAAATTTCATTTCCTATATGATCCTGATATTGAATGAGATATGGGGATAAGGAGTCATTTCAGTACCTTACCAGCCAGAGATAAATAGACTGATAGAATGAGTCAATGGAATGCTGACTGTGGCGCTGAGAAAGCTGGTTGCTGGAAGAACTTCCACATGGGGAACATACCTCAGTTTGGTGATGTTTGCATATAATATCAGTTACCTTACAGCAATAAGAAAAATGCTGTTTAATTTATTGTACTAGAGGAAGGCCACATTACCACCAATTCTATATTCAGTGGCTAAACCAAAATTAGGGATGAGTGCCAAGCAGTACCTGCTCTGAATTTTGAGCATCTAGATTGAAATGCAATTGCAAGCATTTGATATGACCTTGAAGAAGAAAATTACAGCTAATATGATGGGTGATAAAAACTGATTGACATTATCAAAATTACAAATAGTTACATCTAGTACTAAAAAAATTACAAATAGGTGATAATGTAGCCTATTGTGATATGTATGGGTTTGGAAGAAGAAACAAACTAGATGCGCTATGGTCAGGTCCATTCAAGATTATTGTCAAGATGGTGATGGACGCCTATTCCATCAAGAACCCCTTGGATGGAAGGATTTTTAACAGTGTCTATGCTAAAAATTCAAGGCAGTGTATTGAGAAGAAAAATAATAAGAGTGTTCCCAAAGGACCACTTAACCATTGAGATGATTATGTCCTGACTTTTTTGGTTAAGTTCAAAAAAGGACCGCTGAACCAAAATTAATAGTTAAGTATTAAAAAAAACTTTGAACCATGAAAAACCTGGTAGGTCATAGTATACCTAGGAACCAGTTTGGGGGATTAAAAAGATGGACCGTTGAACCAAGTGAAGGTCATGTCTTATATAAAAAGGAGTAAAAAATACAAGATTTATAAATTATATGAAATATATATAATAAGGAAACAAATGTATAGAAACACATAAAAAAGCATCTATTTTTAAGAATTTTTTTACTGGTTATCCTCAAGTCAGGGATAATTCCACCTGTGTCACCTCTTGGGGAGAAGGATGTATGACAGTGGGGGTGAATAAATGATAACATTTATTTGAGATTGGATGCTAGCAAGGGAGAAACCTACTCAAAGCCAAGTTTTCCAAGTGGAGGCTGATCCCTGCAAGAACACAACAAGGGGAAGGGAGATGGAGATGTCAGTTCTCGCCAAATGAAATACCCCAAGATTGGGGAGGTAAGCAACAGAACAAGAATAGGCAGTCAGTGAATAAATTTAAGTAATCCCAATATGGCATGAGTGCTGGAAGATTGGTCTTGAGCGCTTGCCATAGGCTTCATCAAGAACATTGGAAATATGAGCTGGCATTGAGCAAGGGTTACTAGGTGAATGTTGCCAAATCATGCCCCAATTAAAGCCATAAGTGGGAGGTACCAATGAGAAGCACTAGAAACCAGATAGTCATGCAAGGAGTGGACAGCATCCTAAATTAAATGACTACAAGCTTCTTGGATTTGAAAGCAGAATGAGAAAAGGAATTTGGGGGATGTTGGAAGCTTCATGGCCCAACTTTAAAGAACTCAGCTTGAAAAATGAAGGGCATAGGCTGCAACATCTCAATATAGGATATTTGCAAGATTGGAGGGGTTCAGGATATGGAAAGAGCCTCAATCACTCAGGTCCTCAATTCTGTTTAGGGGAGCTCAGGATGTTCATGATTGCTGATGGCCAATTCATTTGAATAAACAAATGGGTTATAAAATTGGCCAAGTTGAAAAAAAAACTTTGGAAGCAAGTTGAATCTGGAAAGAAAAATTGATCAATCTTGTATGATAATGCTTCAGGAGGTTTGATGATGATAGTAGGAGTATCTGCAAAAGGAGCTGAATCTATAAGATTACCAAAATCCAATTTAGGAATTGACAACAGAGGAAAAATTGGCTGTGAGTCATTTGAGATGGTTAAAAACTCTGGTTTCTCCAGGGTTGGATACCATTTCTGGTAGTACCATGGAAGGACTGCCTATGGGTGCTTGACTGGGAGTATGGGTCCTAGGGGGACCATAAAGGAAATTTCTTTGCACAGATCAATTCATCAAGTGAAAGAGGTGAGCATCTTTATCAGACAGACTATCAAGATATTGCTGGTACTGAGAAACTGAATTTAACATATATGCTGGATGAAAGGGGGAATGTCAGACTTTTATAATAGTTGACATTATTCACTTCAGTATTAATTAGGCTCTAATTTTAAGAAAATATCTCAAAGTTAATGAGATAAGCTCTTCAGAAAAAATGCAAGAATTATATAAACTAAAGAAGTTATTAAGAGAAGATAACAAGAGCTGAAATAATTAATCATTTTTAATTTTGCTATGAGACAAACATTGATGGTAGGAACCTCCTGTCAAGGATGAAGAGGGAGATCAGGAAATCAAGGATGCCAGACCAAGATCTTGAATATGAAAACAGGTTGTAAGCCCTGACTGGGGGGAAACCGGCTTTCCAGGACTAGCATCATCACAAGCAAATCAATCAGCCCAGAATGACAGTAGGTCATGAGGACCACACTCTGAAGAGGTGAAACAAGGAGAAAAAGGAAGAGAACCGCATGCCAAAGGTTGTCCTGAGCAGAGTTGAGTGCAGATTGGCTGTGCTCCATTAGAAACCAAGAAATATTTGATCTGGTCTGAGGTGGCATTCTCCTGTCCTGATCCTATTATCATTAAGAATCTAGGCAAGAGGGGGGATGTGTTAGGATTTTTGCCCACCTTCCAGCCTCTTAGATTACCTGTAGATTGCTAGAGGATAATTCCCAACGGTGAGTGAATTGGATATTGGTTGACCCTGATTTTGGGTTAATGTTTGGGTTATTTTAGGAAATTTGCCAGGTTTGGATCCATTGGGGATTATCTAGGTAAATGCTTAAGGTCTCACTTGGGCAGAGTTGCCATCAGAAAGGCATCTAATAGTTGATCAATGATTAACTATCAGTTGTACCAAAAAGGATCAGCAAGTTTCATTGCCAACTGATTGGGAATTTATGTAGTAGTTGTGAGGCAAGTGATGCCACCTGCAACTAGTGATTAAATCAGTTTTTTCTTGACCTGTTATAATTGGCAAAGAGTTCCATTACCTAAGCAGGTTATTAGCAATTTAGTTGGTTTGCTGTGATCAAGTGGAAAATGTTAAGGACAATTTCTAGCTCTTTCCATTTTAGGTCTTGAGGATGTCTAGTGGAGGAATTTTAACCAGATGGAGAATACCATCGCTGGTGAGACGTTGGTGGGAAGTTTAACAGCAACATCTGCTATTTCATGGCTAAGGAACCAACTGCGGGGTGGGAGCTGAATTCCCTATATAAATTTTTTTTAATGCACATTAATAGAAAAGTCAGTTCTGAATTAGGGAAGTTAGTTAGTTAGAATTCATTATTGTTTTAAGTTTTATTCATCTTCAGAAAAACTATTGTTGTTGTATACAATAATTGTGGGCTCTTTTGTCATATAAAGAGTAAGGATCAAAGATCCTTAAAAGAGAAGCTGCACATAGACGGGAATCTATGCAGACTCCATGTGATGAGATGAAAGGCATAAACTTCTGGATCTGAGAGTGGATCAATTTAAGTGGATAAGGAAAGAAGTCTCTATAGTCAACTTTAATAGTATTTTGTGGAGGTACAGGTCTAGCGTTAGACCATTTTGGATTTTATCTATTCAAACATGGATAATAGTCATCATACAATTATCAATTAAATATCAACTACTATTAAACAACACAAATCGTGCACATATAAAACATGTGCATTTAACAATTGGGAGCTATCAATTCATGAAGAACCCTGAATTGTAACATGTGGTACTCATGATAAGAGTAGCCCACTCCCAATTTTTAACAACATGGGCCAAGGCGGTCTCCATCCCTGAGGGTCTATCTATAGCATAATAATCTGGTTAAGCAGGGGATATGTTAGAACATCAGTTGACCACATTATCCATCCTTTGACAGATTAATCATTTTGAATATTAGTATTTCTAATCTGATAGTTTGGTGATGATGCTGACTGAAGTATTAGTCAAATTTAATCACAGGAAGAGATCCAATAAATATCTCAATTAGTAGTTTCATTTGGGATCACCTCAAGAAAATTGAGCAGGGATTTAATGAGGGTTTTATTCAATAG
>JAKSZP010015316.1:0-24509 GCA_022478985.1 Massospora cicadina | reverse complement strand
TTTGCCAAGTAACTTGTTCCTGAAGTTGGCTATGTTGTCAACTCCTTCCTCCACCTTGGTTACTCATTCCTCCAAGGCTGCAAACTCTTGGTGGTCTGCAGAATTTAAAGCGTTCTGGTTCACTGTGGCAATCTCAGTCCACAACCTATGCATTTTTTCTTTGTACAACATTCTGGATTAATTCTTCTACTCAACTACCCCTGTAGTGAGCACCAAAATGTAAAAATTTACTGGAGGGGTTGATTTATCGGAGGTCAACCCTAGTAATCTTTCTACTGCACAGGTTTGGTTTCCTCGTGCACCTTGTGTTGTAAGAATATATATAATCTGATAATAGTATGACAACTATTATCTGTAGTCAAGTTAGAATTATATTCAGGTCCAACGCTTTGGCCAGTATTTCCGATAATACTGAATATTGCACTACTAGGGATTCATTCCCTAAATCCTGTCCACTCGATCTTCAATAAGATCCTCTGATGTTAGTCCCTTTGGCCCAACACACAGTCAGCAGCAATCCCTTAGCCGTGGTTCCCTTCATCTCTAGATCCCTGATCAGATCTCTACTCTTCTCTGAGAGTCTACCAATTGTTGCCTTCTGTAATAATATCCTTGGGATGGAAATTTTCACGATAGATGCTGATAGTCTAACTATTACTGAATCTACAGTCAAACTAATAAGGTTCTTTATTAGTTCTATCCTGACCATAAACTTGTGTCAATCAGTGAGTATTTTCCAGCGTATTACTACTGTTTTCTACTTGAGTGTTTTACTTTTTGAGTGTTTTTACTTCTTTTTATTCTAGTGAATTCTAAGGAATTTATAGGAAATTCAGCTGTCTAAACCTCAGTTGACACCTCTTTGATGAAACAGCAGCAGTTGCCATTGAATCACCCTTTCTCATCTCAGCAGCAATGGTCTTCCCCATCCTGACTATGATTTCGATGTTAGACATCCTTGAGATCTCAAATGAAAGAGTTAGAAATGTATCCTTAAATTTTTCCTCTTGATCCAAGTGAAGCATCCATATTTGGCTGACAACCAATTGATTCGCTAGTTGCAGGCGGCATCACTCGCCTCACAACTCATTAAACATTCCCAATCAGTCGGTGATGAAACCTGACTGATCCCAATTGGTACACCTGATAGTTAATTACTATCAGATGCCCTTATTTCATTGACCACTCTGCCCAATGAGTTTAGGTATTCATCTGGATCAATCCCTGATGGATACAACCAGATAAATATCCTAAAATCCCCTGAACGTAGTTCCTCTGAAATTTGGGTCAACCAATTTCCAATTCACTTCGCCTTAGGGAATTTTTCCCCTAGCAATGCCAGATAATCTAGCAGGCTGGGAATATGGGCAAAAATCCCAACGTAGGTATTAATCATCTGTAGATTAAATTATCATCAAAGTCTCTGTAAGGCTTCCCTTTTTAAGCTCAATGGTGATATGCCCAAGAAGCCCAACAATTAGTAGTTATAGCCATCTAAGATGCACAACAAGTATATTATTATTTTAAAGGGTGCTAAGTCACCACTTATGTCCCACTAGTTATAGTATCCATCCTATGGAAAGTACAGTGAGATGGTCTTATTGAATTCAAGTACCAATTTGATATAAAGCATTGTCAATGCAACTTTATTGTAGTATAGAAAAAAGTTTTTTTTTCACATTTAAAATTTATAAACCCCAAAAGAAAAGGATTAATAAAATTGAATATTAGGGAAATATGGATTGGAGGCTCTTGGTCAAATGGTGCATTCTAGATGGTATAATTCTTTTTAGCTTATTTTTGATAGGGCAAAAAGTTATGTTGAATGTCCATTTCAGATAAGACTTGGTATCGCTTAGGTTGATTGCTGGGTAGATTATTGATTTTTGCCCTTTGCAGGTTTGTCTTGATTTACTGCCTTGTGTGCCTCCTTGGGTAACAGTTGCCTGGAATTCTAATGATCTCTTAATTTTTCTAGGAAGGATTTCATCTTGGAGTATCTTAGATTTGAATTGGTCTGACAGAATTTTCTTAATGCCAATTTGAGCTGTATTGACTATCAATTTTTCCATGGGATTATTTGAGGTAACTTCTTTAATTCCCTTCTCAGGTCTAGGTACAATTCAGTCTCAGATATCAAATGGTCAATATATTTCACATCATGCATGAGATCCTAATATCTGACATCACCCCTTTTGATATTGGCAGGTAAGTACTGATGCAAGGATTGGCTATGAACGTGGTTGATTGTAACTCCAGTTTCTCAAAGACTTGATTAAGAATTTGTATTGGAATTTTGAAGAAAGTTTTAAATATTCAGGTGCTACAAAGGCTACAAAATTATTAGTTTTGTGGCTCTAGGGGATATTAGTTTAAGGCAACAAAATTTATTAGTTTCATTGCAACAATGAATTTCAAAAAGGAATAATGACCTTCGTTAAAGGACTAAAATATAGCTTCAAGAAACAAAAAAGTCATACCTTGGTTAGTTAAAATTTAGAGATATCTATAGGAGTGGATTTAGTAGGTCTTCATAAGAATCCTCATGCTTCAACGTGGTAAGATCTTTCCTTTTAGAGGTCTGATATTGCTGATTAGTATTAATATTCAAACTTTTCTTTCTCGTTGCAAACGATTTTGCAACCTATTCAATTCAAGACTGAATCTAGCCTGATAATCTCACAGAGGAGATTAGTCTGCGCCCATGTCAGGGAGCATTTGGGCAAGCAAGGTAAGAGGAGCAGGTGGAAGGCCCGTGGCCTCCAACGTTTGAAAACGCCCTGGAGAATCTGGCAGAATTGACAAAAATTTTAAAAAACTGGCGGTCACGATTTCCCCAGAATACTCGCATGGAAAGCATGATGCAACCAGTACATCAACACGCCACACTCCCAACCACTTTCATCAGTGGAATTTGGAGTCCGCGTGTATCTGGACATCCAAAAAACGGCCTAATGGGAAAAATTTTGCGAAGATGTACACAAAATTTTCCTGACCACGGTGTATGTTGCACCTCACTCCATGTCACGCGGTTGGCTGGACCTAGGTTTTGAGAGCAAAAAAGCAGCAGACAAGGCTGCAGCGGTGCGCGTAGTTGTCAACCTCCCCAAAGGGCAATGGGTTGTCAAAACCAAAAGCACCAGATGGACAAAATCAAACCAAATTTTCCTCACGTTTGACTTTTTGCCTACTACGGTAAAACGTGACATTTTGGAACAACACTTGAAAGATGGTCTCGCCATATATGGCAAAATACAATATTTTGAAATGCAATGTTTCACGCTGATGCCACACCTGTGCACCGGCAAAGCCATTGCAGTTCTGACACCAACTGAGGAGATCGTGAAGGACCTAACCCAGATCCTGCACTCCACTTTTATTGATATCGCAGGGCATACCACCCACCCATTCTGGGTGACCATGGAAAGCGCCCCCCATTTGCACCCACTGTGATGCGTTCGGCCACAAGGCACATGCATGCCCCATCAAGGAGGGCGTCACATTCCAAGAGCACCCCTTGGCGGCCATGGCCAGCGGAGAGGCGCACTACAAATTAACCGCAAGCACCAAGGAGGCCTTCCCATGGGGAGCACAAGGCTGCTACCTATTGGTAAAGCCTATCTCCCTGCAAGAATGGAAGAAGGCTAAGCAGGCCTGTAGGGCCGCGGCCAAAAAAACGGCCAAGGCCACCACCGCTATCCCACACTCACAACGCCAGGAGGACATGGAAACCTTCACAGTGGAAGCAACTTGGGAATCCATCAACCAATCATATTGGGAAGCCCATGCTGAGTGGGACACTCAATCTGAGGATCCGATGGGAGACTCAATCTCACCCAATCGTTGCACCTAAGCTCTGGTTGAAACCAACTTGGGACCTATCCCAACTGAAAATTTTTTTTTTGACCCGCTCAACGGTGCACCAAACTCATCCGCACCACAAAAAATTTGTCCGACGTCAGGAAAACAAAAAGTGAAGGCCAAAGCTAACGTGACTCTTTCCACAAAAAACAACAAAAACTCCAATAGCGTTGCTGCTAACACCCGCGCTCTGTGAAAGCCCGTGGGGACCTAGAAGAGGCTGGTGGGCCTGGGAGCCCACCCCCTCACACCTAAGGCGTGATGGGGGAAACCTTCACTTTAGGGACAATGAATATCGCCGGACTCAAGGCCTCCCCGTCCCAGGCTAGGAAACTGAGTTTTTTACAACACAATTTACCCGTGGATATCCTGGCCATCCAGGAGTACCACAGTCCACGAGGTTCCAAGCAAACTTGGAAAACAATGATCCTCCCATCCCTATCCTTTTGGTCAAAGCACTGTGGGGTGCTAATTCAGAAAAATAATTTTTTCAAATTTGTATCCTCAGAAACATTCCTAAATGGCTAAGTGCTTGTCGTCACCTTCTCGTGGGCTGATGTAGCGCATGCAATCATCAACATCTATGCCCCAAACGGTGCACATGAGCGTTGGGAATTTTTCTCATCAGTCAAATCCCTCCCGCTACCCCCTGATTCTTTCTTAGTGGCGACATGAACTGCTGACTAACCTCACCAATGGACCGGTGGCCTCTGTCACCCCACGCCCCACAGGGTCACGTTGAACTACGCGTTCTAAAGGCCACCCTTGGGTTAATGGATGCGCTGCTGCAACATGCCCCACTGCTCGAAAACATGATGCGTCCCCACATCCACAATGGCCAATTAAGGTCCATGACCTGCATCAACCTTATTTTAATGCCAGCGAAATTCCAACCCCACATCTCCCACTTCAAAACAACGAAAATGGAATTCTCCGACCACCAACTGGTCTCAATAACATACCACCTACCTGTCACAGTTGCTAAGGCCCCACATTGGTGCAAAATCCGCCCTCCGAGCTCGCGTCGCCAGAATTTCCACATGGGTGGAAGAGGCAACTTTAGCAAAATCGTTTGTTGCACCGTTTTGCGCGGACCCCATTTCCACATGGGCAACTTTCAAAGAAGACACCATCCGCCACTATTGCCATCTCTCATCCAGACACTCACGAGCCACATCGGCAGTTATATTGCATGCGCTGGCAGAATTGGCCCACTTGGAGTCCAACATTCCAGCCTCAGGATATAGCCCTGCATGGGGCCAGAAGTGGGAGGAGGCAGCAGACCACCTCAACGCACTTGAAAGGCAACACAAACATCGGGTTTGTGTCCAATACAGGGCCACACGCATCACAAAAGGCAACAAGTGCACCGCATAAATCTTTAAAAAATTTTTTTGCACCACGCCAGAGCGTGGCCTGCACACAGGTGCGAAGATCGGATAATTCTATTGTGGACACACCAGCCGAAGTGGCAATCAAAACGCAAAAATATTACTCCAAGTTGTACTGAGCCAAACCAATTCAGCCAGCCGAAGTGGTGGAATTTCTTAACTGAGCTCATATCTGCACCATTTTCCAATACCCAGAAATAATGAATTTAATTACTCTGAACGAATTATGGACAGCCATTGGCGGTGTGCCAAACTGAAAATGCCCAGGCCCAGATGGCATTTCATATGAGTTCTACAAAAAATATTTCAAATATATATCCCCACTTCTGCTTGCCTCACTTAACCAAAGCCTGTTGGAAACATGCCTCCTACCAGGAGGACATGAGGCCTTTACTGTCACACTATTCAAGAAAGGGGATAAGCTTGACTTAGCCAACTGGCGCCTCATTTCTTTAACAAACACAGACACATAAATTTTAATAAATTTCATGGCCAACCGTTTAGAGACAGTAGTATCTGCCACCATCTCCCCAGAACAATTCAGTTTTATCCCCAGAAGGTCGATTTGGGATAACGTGCACTCTGTGGCTAATGTATGTCAGTCCACAGCCTCTGGGGCACTTGTATTCTTGGACCAGCAAAAGGCCTATGATAGAGTAAACTGGGAATACCTAAGGGCCTGCCTCCATCAATTCCGCCTACCCCCTTGCTTCATCAACTGGGTGATGCTGCTCACGGAATCTGCAACAATGGCAGTGCGTGGCCCTGGCTTCCTAACGGAAGTAGTCCGCCCTCAAAGGGGCTTGCGACAAGGGGACTCCCTCAGCCCACTCTTATACAACTTCAGCCTTGACCCACTACTGCGAAATGTGAATGCCCAACTCACTGGGGTCCATGTGCCAGGCCAAGCCCCAGTCAAGATATTGGCATTCGCAGATGATTGTGTGGTTGGGGTGTCTAATAATCAAGATGCCGCGCGCTTGAAGCTCTCATCCAGGAATATTCCCGGGTAAGCAACGCGGCACTGAACGCCTCCAAAACCGAAATCATCCTCCTTGGTCGGTTTCAGAACTGCTGGGCCCCAGCAATTAGTTCTCAACCTGGCCCATCTGCCCGCCCTTGTCCACGCCTTACTAACTCAACACACACCGCTCCACTGGTGCTCCCCTTCGTGCCACATCCTACCATAGGACGGTGCGCCATCTGGGCGTGTGGATGGAGGCAGGCGGATATTCATCAGCAGTAATGGAGTGCCGTATAATGGACAACGTGACAAAGCGAATCGCCTCTCTCAGAGCCCACCCTACTACCCTCACTGGCAGGGTTGTTTTAACCAACTCTATGCTCCTATCCAAAGTCTGGTTCAGAGCCCATGCCATCCCCTTCTCCCCAAGCTTCTACAAATCCTTGTACGCCTTGCTGCAAGGATGGATTTAGTTGGGCCGCATTCCACCAGTGCGGCTAGAGGTCATGTTTGGCCCTCAACATCATGGTGGCATGGCCTGCTTGACTTCAAAGCCCATGCAGCCAAGATCCTGGGCACCTGGATTGCGGCCATCACCGCTCCTACACTCCCATCCCAACACTGGTCCCGCGCAGCCCGCTCCAAATTCTCCCAAGCCTTGGGCCTCAACAATCCATCAAACCCCCACTCCCTGATGAAATACCTCGCATCACACACATCGGCCACAGGTCCTCACGGGATTAAAACCCACTACAAACGAATCCTACTCTCCATGCGGAGTGCTGAATGGAGAATTCGTATTAGCGGACATACAACCCAAAGAGGCCTCCCCTCTCCTCAGTTCACACAAGAGGTACAGGGGCTACCCATCCATGATGGCGTGATCCCCATTCGGCCCCATGTCCTATCCAGGGTGGACTACCTGGACATGATGGACATCCCTTATTCCATTGAAACCCAAAAAACAATCTGGAAATATGTACATCACCCTCTGTTGCAGCCTCAAGTCCGCTCCCATGTGTGGCGCTGCCTGAGGCGGGTGTATCATACAGATGAGCGCTCTAACGCTTTACACTCATCCTGTGTCGTGTGCGGCCAGTATGAAACGCTGTTCCACCGCCTGGAGAAGTGCCCCACCTCTAAAGTGATATGGCGCGAAGTTCAACGTCTGCTGGGCCAGGATCAAACGCATCCCTTCAGTCTGTCAAGAGATATGTTTGCTCTATCAATGGCCTCCTCCCTTCCACCCTCCCTCCGTGCTCTGGTGGTTGCAATCGCCATGTGGACCATCCACACGATTGTCTTAGATGCCATCGCAGGCTCCACTCCCACCCTCCCAGAAACTGTCCACAGATTCCGGTCTCATTTGATGGACCACTTTCAAGCATGGATGTTTGGACACCTCCCAACGCGTCGCCAACAGCTGGTCTCCTCCTGGTTCCCAGTCTGGTTCATCAAATCAGACACCTTCCTCCACACGTGCTCAATATTGGCTATGGCCCCTTCACACGTTCCCTCCCCCTCCCCATAAGTGGCGTTCCCGCTGGCAACAAGAGATAGCATCGCTTCTCTGGGGTGCCTCCACTACTACTAAGTTTATCTGTCCTGAGTCATATTCGGAAGTGTCCATCCCATGGTCGGCCTTCCCCGCAATAAATATAAAAGTATTAATATATTCATGATTGCCAATTTGATAAGATTATCATTAGAGGGATTGACATTATTGTTGAGGGATTAGCCCCTTCATAATGCTTAGCTTCTTCAGTAAGATGAGGCCAAAGCTCCAAAGGGTCAATTATTGATCTAGATCAGAATCAATATCTATGAAAATTTTTTTATAATCTTATTAGGCTGATATTTTGGTCCACGTTCTTAATTAGAATCGTTAATCTCAAATATTTCCCAACAACTTGTTTATTTATTCAAGGGGTGGCTAACCAGGGGACTGACACATCCAGTATATAGGGAAAGGAAAGTAAAGAGGGGAGAGCACACTAAGTAATATAACCTGAAAGATAAGACATGGTACACTTGGATGTGGCTAGGAGCCACGAGTGGTGGGTGACTATGACCTTAAGTGACTTGACAGATCAAGGGCTAGTAGGGTGTACCGCCTATAGAGACGGTGAGGTTTTCAGTGTCACAAAGAAAGAAACAGATTGGTAGCCAGTTAAACATCTGTTTCTTCCATTTGTGTTTTAGTGATCCAAATATCCAGGCTTGGAAGTGGTCATCCAAATGGCTGTGGAACCTGACGATAGCTTGGTTGATGTTGTGGAATATCCCGTTGAAAGCATCAAGGGTAATCGTGTGAATGGACCATATTGCAATACTCACAATTAAAGCCCTTAGCGTCTGGGGGATAGGTGAGATAGTGTTGAGTGCCAGGATATTGCGGGATAGTCGGAAGTCAGCAGATAGTGATTGCTGGAATAAGTACATCACATTGGCCCAGATATGCTTGGACGGCGGGCACTCTTCCAGGAGGTGGGCTAGCGTTTTGGTTCTGCCTCAGATGGCGCATGATTGGAACATTGAGAAGGTGCGGTCGGCTGTCCTAAACGTATGGCGCATGTAGCGCCACACTGTGGAGCTCACTTGTGGGGGATAAGAGGGGACAAGTGATGAGGTCCCACACCTTCCTTTGGGTGCGAAAGTCATATGAGACGTCTTGGTAATCTAGATAGTCAATCCGGGATAAAGGGAAGGGTGGTAGTGGGGCAGGTGCGTTGGTCACAGTTTGTCCTCTGTGGAGTCACATAACCTATTGGAGGGTTAATATCTTCAGATTGTTGTGCATAAGAGAAACTCCAATCCTCTTGTCTTGGGTGTACAGGACTTGTTTGAAGTAACGGCTGGTGTTGTGCGGTCCTGTGGCTGTTGGATGTGTTGTTAGGTACTTCATCAGTGTTGTAGGCTTGGAGGGGCACCTCAGATGTAGTGCCCTTGCGAAGTTAGTTTGGGCTGCCTTGGCCCGGTGGGGGGATGGTGGTTTGGGTGACGTTTTCAGAGCTATCTATGAGCCAAAGATTTGCGTTGCTCATTCTATGAAGTTGAGCAGCCCCATCCCGACTTTCCTTATGTGGGCTGTACATGGTCTCCAGTCTAACTGGTGCGCGGTATCCAGACCACAGCCATTTCTACAGGAGCTTGTAGACTGCGTTGGTAAAGTCGGCGGAGAAAGGAGCTGCGTGAACAGCAAACCATAACTTTGACAAGATCAGGGAATTGGCTAACACAAACCTTCCAGCTAAACTAGCTTTACTCCTCCGCATACTTGTCATTCTTTTTGTGACGTTGTCCAATATTTTAGTTTCAATGGTGTCCAGTGCATATCCACCAGCCTCAAACCATATTCTCAGATGTCAGACTGGATTGGTGGCGGGGCGGAGTGCGAAGGGTAAACACAGTGGTTTTATTGGCATAGGTCTTTGTCTTGTGGTAGGATGTGCGGTGGGTTGGTTTGGTCAGTGGTGGGAGGGTGGGGTCCAATTTGAACAGAATTTGCCCATTACAATTACCTCTGTTTTCTGTTTGTTCAGCATGGCGCTACTCACTGATTCATACTGGTGAATAATGCGCTCAATTGCTCTGGCATCCCTATTTCCCGAGATGCCAACTACACAGTCGTTAGCAAAGGCGAGCATTTTGGTTGGTAGTTGTTTCTCCAACCTGATTCCAGAGAGCTTTGAGTTTACTATGCGGACGAGAGGGTCAAGGCTGAAATTGTATAGTAGGGGGCTAAGCGGGTCGCCTTTTTTGAGGCCCCTTTGTGGGGTGATGGTGTTGGTTAGGAAACCTGGGCCTCTGATTGCAAACCTGGCTGAGCGTGTTAGGAGATGCGCCCAGTTTATAAAGCATAATGGTAGGTTGAAGGCCTTTAGACATTGTTCCAAGTAGTCCAAGTGCACTTGGTAATATGCTTTCTTTTGGTCCAGGAAAGCAAGGGCGCCCATGGGGTTAGCTTGGCAGATGTTGGCTATGTTGTGAATGTTATCCCAAATTGAGCTATTGGGGATAAAGCCAAACTGATGGGGGGAGAGGGCTGTCTGTACAATGCATCTCAGACGCTTAACTAAAATTTTTGTTAGTATTTTAATATCAGTATTGGTGAGAGAAATTGGACGCCAATTGTTTAAGTCTGCCTGGTCTCCTTTTTTGAAGAGTGTGACCACATATGCATCTTGGCCGCCAGGTAGAACGGCTGTGTGCTCCAGACATTTGTTTATAGTTGCCAGTAGTACTGGTGCGATGTAATCAAAGTACTTTTTGTAAAATTCATATGGAAGGCCATAAGGCCCAGGGCACTTGCAGCGCGGAGTTGAATTTATTACCTCCTATAGTTCATCTCTAGTGATGGGTTTGGCAAGGTCTGGTTGATCAGCTATAATGTCAATATTAGCAGATGATAATTTTTTTTCAATTTTGCTAGGTGCTGCGAAATCCGCCGTGTCAGGTCGGTGTAAAATCGGTGTAATTTGGCCAATATTTTGGATGGTGTGGACGCCAGTGTTTCATCTGCTTGACGGACCTGTGTGCAAGTAGCCGAAATCATGTTTTGGTTAAAATGGCGGAAGAATTGGGCCATGTGAGTTGCTCTGGATAGAATGTATTTTGATTTGTGCCATACTTCAACATAGTGCTGGTGCTTTCTAAAGAGGGAGTTGAGCTGTGCAGACAGTTGGAACCACAGGCGTCCCCATTGAGGGCTGTATCCCTCACAAGGTGTGTTGTTTTCTAAGTGTTGGAGCTGTCTGATACCCTTATTGATTGTCGCAGACATCACGGACAGCTTTCTGGAGTTCAAGTGACAGGCTTTCTTGGTTACTCTAGCCTTGAGAATTTCCCACTCGGCAATAGGGTTCCCATTAGGTGGTTGTTTTTTCGTCTATGTTGTTAGTACCATCTCGATCCAAAGTTTAAGCTCTGGAAGATGGATGGTGCTTGGGTGAACTTTGTGCCAGGCCAGTGGCTTTTGGTATTTTGCTGCGGATGATAGTTTTATTGAAACCATTTGGTGGTTGGAGAGGGGGATAATTGTTGTTGTAAAATTTTATACACAGTGATGGAAGTCTACAGGGGCGAGCATCAGGTCAATATGGGTCATTGAGACCAGTTGGTTATTGTTGTAGTGGGGCCTCGTCATGTTGGCCAATGTGGTGGCCTGTTTGGGTCGGTGTCATACAGGCCCAGCGTTGCCTTTAGTATGCATAGTTCCGTGTGGCCGCGGGGTATGGCCTTTGATTTAGGCCAGCGGTCAGTTATGGCGTTAAGCCAGCAATTGAAATCTCCCGCGAAAAAGTTGCCTCAGTGAAAGGGATTGAGAGGATATTGGAAAAAAACTTTGGCAATCGTTTGGATTATATGGGCATATATGCACGCCACGGCAAAAGTTTCTCCATTCCACTCAAAATCCATTAAAAGCAGCAGTCCCTCCAGGTGGAAGAATGTGCTTCGGATATTTACTAGAGGATTATGGTTGGATCAAATTACCACCCCACAGTGGTACATCCAAAAGGATTTAGCCAGAAGGAGCATGGTTGACCATGACTCCTCCTCCCCCAGTGGACAGTGGGGTTCTTGGACGGCCAAGATGTCCACAGGGATATCACGCAGGAAAGCCATTTTTTTGGCCCAGGACATGGGGCCTTGGCTCCAGCAATGTTGAGCGTCCCTATGGTGATTGCAGTAATCTGCACATCAGGAACGTTGGGGTGACCCAATGGGGTCACCCCGTTCCCTAGCAGTGCAGGTCATACTATGAGTTTGGATCTGATCAGCCAGAATGGTTCCAGCATGTTGCTTGGCGGTCATAGTGTTGGTTTTGTTTGGTTTCTTTGGGCTCAGATTACTCCGTGGAGTTTGGCTTTGGCGTGGGTTGTATTGTGCCCCACCAGCATAAAATTTTCTGCTGCTTACCTGTGGGCTAGATGTGCAGAAACTAGGTGTTAGGGTAAATGGGTTTTGTGTGGGAGCGTTGTCACATTGTGATTGGCTGGGATGATCTTCCATATTGTACTCATGAACCATGTTGTAGCTGGTCACATGTGATTGGCTAAGAGGATCCACAGTGGTGCATGGTGGTTCTGCTTCAGTGTGGATGGAGGCATTTGATTGGTTGTGTTTGAAAAATTCGCTTTGATTTTGTTAAATTTTATGCAGGAGATCTGAAAGTTTATTGCGCCATGCTGCTGTGGCATACAACTGAATCTGGGTTGAGGAAATCGTGGTGTGGACTTGGGTTTCGGCGGAACTCACAGCCTGTTTGTGGCAGCCTGTGCACAATGATGATCCTTGCATGAAATGGGTTCGACCAAAGTGATTTTGGCTCTTTCACCCCAATGGAAGGCGTAAGTGGCGTCCTTCATTTTACCAAAGGTTGGGCTTGTTTCATCCATATCGTCCTCACAAAATTCTGGTGCTTCCATCCCACACTTGATGGGGCACACGTGGTCTTTGTGGCCTAGAGCTGAGCAGAAGCTGCAGATGGGTGGGGTGTGTTCTGGTGTGATGTGGAAGGGGAAAGATATGCTGCCATTGGGGAGGTTGATGGTCGCCGTGTGTGGGATGAGGGTGATATCCTCTACCACGTCCTGGTAGGGTTCAATAATGGCTATTGCCTTCTCTGTACACAGGTGGGGCAGGAGGGGGAATTTTTCGAATTCAAATCGTTTAATTTCGCCGTAACTTCCAAGGCCCATGCAGAGTTCATCCTTAAGGATATCACAATGCACGGTGCTCATGAGTTAGTCAAATACAATGAATATGTTGTTTGCCTCATTCCATTGTGTGTGCACTGTGCAGATAATGCGATCTTTGTTGTTAATTTTAAAGGAAAATTTGGTTTTTGCTGCATCTACCACTTCCTCCGCGGTCTTGAACCCAACATCCACCCATCTTATATGTAAATTTTTAAAATTTACCAAAATGGTGTTTGGGAAAATTGCGGAGAAGGCCTCCCCCATTTTTTCCCATAAATCAAGGGAGGTATCGCTGACCATGATTCTAAGGTCGTGCTTGAGGGAGGACAAGGGTTGGGAGGGTTCAATTTTTGTGAAAGCGCCCATTTTTTTTGCAGAAATTGCAAAACTCCAAGTGTGATGATATGCTCACCCTTTTTTGGGAGAAATTGTCAAAACGTACTGCTGGGCATTTTTCTCCAATGGGTTGGGTGGGTTTAGGGCCTTTTGCGCTGGCAACTTTTGCCCAACTGGTGTTGGTGTGTACAAATCTGCTCATTTTCCTGGTTGATTGTCAAATTCAGATAATTTGCGGAGAATCATGTTACTAATAGTGATAGTAATGGGAAATAAAAAGCTTTCCCAACAACTTGTCTCCATTTTGTAAATGCTAGCATATGGCCCATCCCAGATGAACCTAATTTTCCTCCTTGGGGTGCTATTTGGTTGTGTTAATATGCTACTAAGTCCAAAATCTTAAAGGTGGGTAAAGGTTGGCAAGTAGCATTTGCTGCTAGACCTTATCTATTAACTGTCATGGCAGGACTATCATTGCCTCTGACTGAAGTTCTATTATCTTCTAAGCTAATCTTCTTAGTGCTTCCTCAGGCTTTTCAATGTTATCACTGGTAACTTCATGAGCTAATAAAACTGGGATTTTAGGTTCTCTTCCATATAAGGTCTTGAAGGGAGATATTTTGATAATTCAATTTAAACTTATCTGGTAAGCCATCAATGCACTTGGGAGGTATTGGTCCCAATGTAATGGATCAATAGTGGCTGTCTTGCATAGTATTGAGCTCAATATTTCATATGCTCTTTCTACATCCTGTTACTTGAAGAAACATAGGGGTTCTGATAATAATTGCGAGCTTCAATGCTTGTAGATAAAATCCTCACAACTCTTGATGTTGAAATTCTTCCCACTATTGCTTAGTAGAACCTGCTGTTGCGCTGTGCCTAGTAAATATGTTTTGATATAAAAAGTTAGCACTAGATTAGCAGTCTGTGCAGGGATTCAATTGCTTTAATCCTCTTCATGAAATGACAATCCCTACTAGGATATAACAATTTAATACTGTGGATTTAGGTAGTGAACCTACAATATTAGGCTGCCGGCTGCACCCATGTAATTGGATTGAAAGATTCACCCCTTTTGCTTAAGAGAAGGAGTAACATTTTTGAGCCCATCTGATAGAAAAAATAAAAGATTTAGGGCATACCCTTGATGTGTGGTAGGTTGCTGAGGAGGCCCCTCATCTCAATTTTACAAAATTTTTAAGAGTGGAAGGGGATGATTTCGCCACAAAGTTTATTTTAGCTAAAGCCTATGTCATTAAAATTGTAAAGACTGTGACAAAATCTGAGCACAATTGGCAGATATAGATCAATGTCCTGACAGGAGCGCCAGCATAGAAATCAATTTTGCAATGATTTCTCCAAGGATAAAGAAAATTTGTTAAAAAATTGCAAAATATGCTGGCATGCTAGAAGCCTAATGGAAGTGAAATTTGGCAACAGGAACCAAAAAATTGTAGCACATGCAATGGTCAAGCCAAGTCATGATGAAAAAGCCCAAGCATTTTTGAGAAGAAGCGCATGTTCAATTTTAAGAAATATTCCACAGTCTTCACCCCTCAACACCCTTCAACTATAAAGCCCAGTGCTCTGCTGATGGTAGAGTGCTGAGTTATTTTGCACTATCCTTAATAAACCTTTAATATCGCTAAATTACTTATTTTTTTTTCTAATATTCAACTATTATTACTATAACAATGGACCTCCACAACTAATTGAGGGTCCATACTCATTATTACCAGTAATCATTGTGGATGTCACATTGGTTATTCCAGCCATTGCCTCTCTCATAGCGGGTACCTTGGAGTCATACCCTATGAGTTTCACAAGAAGCCCCAGCTCATAAGAGCAAACTTAAAGAATATCAAAATGAGCGGAATGATCTACCGCTCAACTTAATTCATCCTGTTTATGAAGAAAATGAAAACAATTTTTTGGTGGCCACTACTAAGGGAGACATTGGTGGGATTAACCCCAACAAAGCAATTGTCACCCCTCAGTACCAAGTACACATTCAAAAAGATTGGTAATTTGGCTAGATGTAAACTAAGGTGGGTAGATTGACCCATTACTAAATACAATCTGTCCTAATAATGAGGGAGATAGGAACATTGGGTAGGAAGATGCTACATAAAGCAAAACTGCTGGGATTAAACCTGATGAGACCATTATTGCCGCACGTTATCAAATGCATATTTAACTGAGTCAGGAGTACTGCCCAAGTAAAAATCCCAAATTGAAGGAACAATCCCCTCCCACTGATCCTGCCAATTTGGCCCCCATTTTTGAAGCGTGGTCAAGCTTACTTCCAGCAATCAACTTATTAGTCAGAGATTGGATGATGTTTATAAATCATTACTTTATGCACTTATCCCCACACAGTTCTTATTCAAATATCATCAGAATGACAATGCCTTGCGGACTTTGGATCCTATAATGGGTGTTGGAATATTCCCTCTGGAAGACAAATCTTTCTTTAGCATGTCAATTGTCTGACATACGACATCTAAACTGATGGTATAAATCGGCTGCTGAGGGGTCATAAGTTGATACTAGTAACTGGCCTTATGCGGCTTCTGCTTTTCACAAGAGATGCAAGCATCTAAGACTTCCAAAACAAAGTTCAGTATTTCTTCCCAATAGTTTTGATCTTTGATCCATTTGTAAGTTCCCTGGCTCCTCCATGGCTTAAAGTATTGTGGGCTTCCATTATAAATGGTACCCATTCAGAAGGTTGCAAGTAAGGTAGTCAGTTAATTCCAACTTAATTTTAAAGTAATACATGAGAACCTTTGTATTTTAAACATGTTGTCTAAGCATCTAACAGGTTTATCTTCATCCTCCCAAGAGTCTGGCTTCATTATTAGGTCATGTAATCTTTCAGCTTTGCTATTGTCAAGATATAGCAGGGGCAGTCAAGTAATTCCATCTACATTCATGTGATTTTCTAGCTCAGTGAACAATAGTCATTGCACAGTGCTGAAGCTTGAGAGCCCATCTGACTCGTCTTACTGTCAGATCTTTCATGGTTTGCAGCCACTTTAGGGACGCATGGTATGTCACAACTGTAAAGTTCATATAGTGCAAGAAGGGCTAGAAAGATTTCACCGCCAGGAGAACAGCTAAGCTCTTTTTCTTTGTGACGCTATAATTTCGCTCAGCTTTAGAATGAGTTTTGCTATAATATGATAATGGGTGATCAAAGCCATTCTCACACAGTCGAGAAAGGATGGCGTCTATGGTTAAGTCAGAGGCGTCAGTGAGCAGGATGAAGAGCTTCCAATAAAGCTGAATGTCATAGGATTGGTTATTTTCAACAAATTCTTCATTAACTCAGATGCAGTTTGTTGCTCTACTCCTCATACAAAAGGGTCGTTTTTGGCGAGCAGTCAGACAAGAGGTTTGGTGAGTTAAAAGAAGTTAGTGATAAATTGATGGTAATATACTATCATTTTTAAGTTACCTATATGTCTCAAAGGCTCTTTTGCTCAGGCATCTTGGAGATTTCTTCAATTTTATTGTACAAGGGTTGAACTTCTTCTCATGGTACGGAATATAATAGAAATTCCAAGTCCAGCTATATTAAAGTACATTTTACAGGCTTTAATTTGATGTGGTTCTCTCTCAGCTGTTGGAAAACTGACTCAAAATGGTCCGTATGATTGGTAATTATTCTGATAAATACCGTTATGTCATCTAGGTACATGATCACACAGCTTAGTTTAAAAACTTGAATGATGTGATCTATCACCCGTTAAAATGAGGCGGGAGCATTGCATAATCCCTGAGAGATCTGTGTAGGTTGAGGTAATCCTTCCATACATATCAACGCGTATTTTTCTGGTCTTCTGGTGATAGATCCATCGCTGATAGCTGCTGGTGAGATCTACCAAGGATAAGGAATTTGAGCTGGAGAGACAGGACAAAGAATCAACAATTTTTGAAATTGGATAGCTGTACTTCTTAGTTAGGCTGTTTAGCTTCCTATAATTTATCACTGTTCTTTGACCACCATTATATTCTTTATAAGTAACAGTGGGGATTACTATGGACTTTGGGATGTCACAATTAAGCAGCTTCCAATCATTATTTGAGCTTGATCTTCAGTATTGCTCCTCTATCTTCAACTTCCTATATGTTTTCAATCATAGAGAGCTTGTCATGATTGGGGCAAAGTAATTTTAGACAGATCTGCCAGTCTGTATGCCAAAGCACCAAAATGGCAAGCACAGATGCCAGAGGAACTTCTGCGTGAACAACGTTTAGTTGACTTGGAAAAGATCTTGCAAATGAGCGACAATGGGTCATGAATGTGAATAAAGATGACTACAAACCATGCTATCATGGCACCTGGGACCACAGGTTTGGGAACTGGTAAGATTGGGATTGGAATAAGGTTTTTGAATTTCATCATAAAAATAAGGATTTTAGTAAATATGATTTTATTGGATAAAAAATTTATAAAATATACCATCATTTTTCTCATTGTGTTAGGACCACATATATAGACAATCAATTTAGGTGATAGCTTATAAAGACTCAAGATTGGGACCCTCAAGATTTGACCTAACTCAGCGAACTTTGAGTGAAAAAGGGGGAAAACATATTTATCTTTATACTGACTCTGAAATTGTCATTGTGAGCCAAGTGTTGTCAGGTTAACCTTGGACACCTGAATTACAGTTTTACCATGTTTCCAACATTTAGTGCAACGGCATCTCACCTGATAAGTGATGGGAACCTACCAAAGCCAACCCACATAGGGGCGGTCCCAAGCGGTTGGAATCAGGTTCAGGAAAACCAACCTGACCAAACCCAGTTGCTTTGGTGTCCATTTGGCCAAGAAAGATGCATCAAACAATGATTACAAATTTTGAGGGGAGGGTTTGGGCTAGTTGCAACATTTGACGATGAGGATACATGCCCATCAGGCTTTTCCACAATGTTTTCAATGGGAGTTTCTAAAATTGGCAATCACATTTCCCAATGGCCCATGCATTTATCAAGTTTAACTGAGGATTTGTCACTGGAAACATCCTGATTAAGAGGTACATGCCCATTGGGATTTGTCCCTAATGGTTTTAAGCAGGTTTTAGACTGAAAACAACGTTGACCAATGACCTGATGCCATTGGCGAATTTTTCTCAGAAACCAACCCTTGATTTCCCATTTGCTGAATGTGTGAGCCTGTCAGGCTTTGTTACTGTGGGTTTAAGGCTTCCAGACCTTGATTTTGAGGGCTCAGTGTCATCAGCTTCATTAGATCTTTTTGGCCTGTGGGGGTGGCAGATCCCAATTATTTCAGTGAAAATCTTCTCAATTTGACAAACTAATTCAGCAGAAACAATTGCGGGGACAAGTGGTCAGATCTTCAAGGGGAGGGCTGTTACCCATCGCCCATCTATCACATGGGTGAGATCGCCCTGTGAAACAAAAGGGACAGCTGCCCTTTTTGGTTCCTTTTTTGCTGGAAATGGAAACACCACCTGGTCCAGGCAGAGGGGACGCTCCCCCAGATTGACAGGTCTAAATCTCCATCATCAATAATATGCGTCCAGTCTTTCATGTGACAATAGTCAATATCTGACATAGATAAAACATCTTGATATTCTTCAGATAGTTGAACTTTCTCAAGCTTACTGATTTAACTTGTCAGATATTTGGACTAGAGGGATAGTAAAAATTTATTTATTGTTGCATAGCCAAAATCAAGGTGAGTCCAATAAAATGTACCTTGTTGATATTATCAATGTGAATAATTACCTTTCCCAATTTCTTGATGTTTCTTGATTAGAAAATCTTGGTTGGTAAGGTTATCAAGTAGTAGCTCAATATGCTTAGTTAGGCTGGATTGAGGACTCCTGGTAAGATTTTTGATTCAAACCTACTTACTTTACTGACACTGTAATATGTAGAAATCTTTTGGGGTATAATCTGGGTTATGTTGGTAGTAACACTATTGGTAGTTCAATATGACACATTACCAAGATTAATTATCTTTAATAAATTTGCTTATCCGCTAGGGGATGCGGCCCACAATTTTATGTAGGGGTTATCAATTACTTATGATAACTACAGTTTTGAGAGATATACCTAACAAACTTTAGTAATCTGCCAGGTTTTTATTCTACAGATTGATAATGTTTGTCATGGATGATTTACAATAATAATCAAAGGATATGGATGTCATCTTTAATACTGATAATCTAATTAATTTTTAATAGTTGATTGGGCTTTATCACCAATTGACTAAGGGATTTATGAGTTGCTAGACGATTGATGAAGCCTCTGATAAGCAACTTGCAAGTTAAATCTTTAGGTATTGCAACCTGCTGTTCATGAATAAAAGTCCTTAAACTTAAGTAGGTTTTTTAAATCTGATAAGGGTGACACATTGAGGTTAAGCAAAGGCGTTGGAAGACATTATCTGATTCAACCCAGAAGGATCACATTTATGGTCAACGGCAGAATTTGACTAAACCAATGAGGAAGGTCCTTGTTTGGATCAGCCCTAAAGGGTTAATTCATTGGTGACGGCTGCCATTTTTTTATTTTGGGGCGCCAACAGAAGAATTGGGAGCCAGATTCCCTTATATAAATTATTTTGCATTTTTTATAAATAAAGCAGATTTATAGAAACTTACTTAATTATAATGATTTAGACTATCATAAATTTAGTGTATTTTACTATTGGGGACTAAGATGATAGGAATAGGATATCCTTTGTCTACATATTATTGTCAAGATCTCCAAGGACTCTGGATTATTAGAAAGAAGAAGAACCTATGAAACTAATACTAGGCTAAGTTCTACAAGAAGGAAGAGTCAGAGTGATATGTTCTTTAACATTACAAAAATACCTTCAAAATTAAAAGGACAAGAACCATTTAGTGTTGGACCTAATATTCAACTTGGCTGTGAGACTTTTAACGAGAGTAATAGTCTTTATATTATTACTACCTCTATTCAAATAATTATCATCATTTCATATAACGCACAATTTAGAGACCTGTGAATTTAACATGAGAACTGAAGCGAGTCACAATCCTGCAAGATTTAAGAGTACACACCGCTCAAAAAGTTAACATTGGTGCCAACTACAGAGGGTAGTTGAGGGGGGTGGAAGGCGAGTTGGTATAGCATACAGCTACAAACCAGAAGGTTGCAGGTTTGAATCCTGCCCTTCACACATTGATTGGGGTGCCAGCTGAAGGAAGCTATTTGTGGTTAGTAGGTTTAATAACACAAAAACCTTACCAATAATGAAACCAGAAAAATCCGAGTCCTGATCCAGGGGTAGAAAAAACTTTACAACAGAGTTGACCCTGCTCAGGTTTTATGTCAATGTTTACTTTCTTTCTTTTTCTAATGTCCATCCCCTGGTCAGCTTGCCTCAAATAAATAAAATACAGAGAATAGTTGAGTCATTAAGCTAAATTAAATAGAAGACCATATCAACAATTTCTCATAAGAATGAGTTGAGGAAGCTTTTAACGGAACTAGAAACCTTTAACAAGAATGCACCAAACTTGGTGTAACAGGCTTATTTCACCACTTTGAAGGAATGGGTGATGAAAGCTGATGAAGATATTGAGCAAGTCGGAAAAGTCAACAATGACCTTTAATGGAAGACCACTTCTTTGAAAAGAAAGATAACTGAATTAGGTAAAGAAGTCTCATTTCAAAAGACTTATTGAGAATCGGATAGAAAATTCTTACACTAGATTCATGAAGATATAGTGCGCATGTTGAAGAACATAGATAAACTAGAAGAGAAAGTCTGATTATGATAAAATCGAGGCAAATAATGCTGACAATAATATGCATGAAATCTAGATAAGAATATAAAACCACCAAAAATATGCCTGGATTGTTCGCTCAAATTTTGGAGATGACTCCCAAGTGTACACCTATTTTCATCGAATTGCCAGGAAGAATTCCCCTGACAGTGAAGCAACAATGAATTTTAGAATATGCTGAAATTACCCACCTTTCACTGGGATAATGCACCAGCATAATTACACCTTATTAAAATGACAATGTTCAGATATGGTGATAGTCAGAAAGCAGTAACTTTAATGAACTGCCTGGACACAGATTGTCAAAACCTGGTGTTGCACCATCTTAATAGGGACAATTGGACATATAGTTAAGCCAAAGAAGCAATTATGAAAGAGTTTGATATTCTTATGCAGATGTATAACTAAAAACAAGAGTTTATGGGCATTCAATTCTGAAAGGACGAGACACTAGCAGCTTTTGCCGACCAACTCTACCAGGAATCACAAATCCTGGCCTTTGAAAAAGTAATATCAGGTTTGATGCATGTATCACAATGCAAGCGGCTCTTTGGCCCTACCAAGAATTGCATCATATGATGGCTTTAGCGCTTGTGACACAGATGTCCACATCATAGATGGTGGATCATTTAGTAATGTTAGGAGCAACTTTTGGAGCACATGATTAAACTTACAAGGCGACTCCTGTTAGAATAGTATAATCCAGTGAAATTTGCCAAGTCCAATAAAGAGCAGCAGAATTGATTCATGATGTGAAGCAAGAATGAAGGACAAAAACGAGAAGACTTGACCCAGATCTGCTGCCACCAAGATGAAAACTGGGACATTGCGCCGCTCAATGTTAAAAGTATGAGCCTAAAGATCAGGTTACTTTGGTACAGGAGAAAGAGAAGGAAATTGGAGAATACTTGGGAAAAGAGCCTACATTCTAGATAGAGAACAATATAGCACCGCAATCAAACCTGTTCCCCCTGATATGCCTAAAGGTGACCTGGATACCGCTGATTTATTTTGGATGAAGAAACGCCTGATCCACTCTAATGGGTGGTTAGTTTGGACGTTAATATAAATTAACTGAGTAAAAGTGAAAAGGGATTGAACTTAAATTATGAAAAAATTGCTCAGCCATACACTCTTCAGCTAGCAGAAAAGTCTGGTTTACCAAAAGCATGGAAGAATTAGTCTAAGATGGGATTTGAAAAAGCAAACGTATTTCTCCCTATTAGCAAAATTAGAAAACTTTCTCTGATTTATCCACGCAATTACTCATAATATTGATTCAGTGATAATGCGGCTATTCACTAGGTAGACACTCTATTACAATGCTCTTAGTGTACATATGCAAATATTGTGGTCAAAAGAGTAAGAGTATGGGCGATAATCAACAATGGAGTTCCCATCAATATTGTTTCTGACCAAGTTGGTGAAATGGATGAAGATTTCACCGGATTTAGAGCACCAAAAGAGATATGGAACCTCCAGACCAGATATCACAAATCCTGTGGAGCCTATAGTGCGCTACCACTTCAGTTCAGATCACTGGTATTAGCTCCCACCATAATGTTGGCTAATCAAAATTATAACATATTGGAAAGGAATTCTTGAGAAACTATGGTGTAAGATGTGATTTTTGTGGTGATAACATGTCAATTTTGGGGCAAACGATACCATTGGTATATCATCAGAAAGGAGAAGCGCCACTGGAAAAGAACAAATTTTATAAATAAAATTACAATGATGGTACCATCCTCATCTAATAAAAGCTGGTTAGAAAGAAAAGTAGGGAAATGCTGAATTAGAATTTTGCAAACCTTGGGATATCATTGTGGACAAAAACATATATCAATTTATCAGGAACGCAAATAACAGTTAACATAGGGTTAACATTAAAAATCCTTGAGCAGTTATATGGACAAGCCATCAGCCCATGGAATATATCAATAATAGTGCCATGGGTAACGTTGGAATTATAATGTCAAGCTAAAGTGAAATGATAGGCTACTGCCATTATGGGTGAAAAACTGATTAAAATAAAAAAAAATCAAATCATCACAAATCTGCATTCAATACTGACAGCAGAAATCAGCAAAAACGTGGCTCTGGAATGGTAACTGAGATAGGATTACCAGTGGATACTGCAAAAGCATTAACGTTCTGGTTAATCAAGAGCAACTGGCTGATTTATCAGAGTGACAGTAAGAAGTTTTGCTCCGTTTACTCAAAAATATAGGGCAATAGTTGCTTTGGATGACCACAACCTTTTTGTACGCTTAAAAAATGTGATATAAGGTCAACACTGGAGAATATCTGCGGATAAGAATGTGACCTATCTGACGTTCTAGGGATGCCAAAGCAGGGGTCAATGAAGTAATCAGCAGTCTGGTTAAACTTGGGCTCCTCATTCCATCATCAAGTCTATAGGTGAGTCTGATCATATTTGTAAAGAAAAATGATGGATCAAACCAAGTGGTGATCACTTACCACCAATTATATAAAAAACATTAAGAAAGATTCATATCTGCTGCTGAGGATTGACAATGCTCTCAAGCGTAGTGGAAGACAAGCATCTTTTGGTGATGGACTTGTTTTTGGCATATTAACAGGTAGATTTTTTCAAAAGAGGGTCAAGAAAAATATGCATTAATCACTGCACAAGGATTATACCAGCTGACAAGAGTACCCCAGGGACTGTGAAACGCGCTGGTGACATTCCAGAGAGCGATGGATTCCATATTGGGTGATTTGAAGTTGTACTGCATTTTAGTACATCTGGGATATATAAATGTATTTAGTAGGACGTTTACCAAGCACGTGGAGCACAGGGAGGAAGTGTTCAAGCGCATGGTGATGGCAAACTTAAAGATAAAGCCAATAAAATGCCATTTCTTTTATATGAGCTTGAGTATTTGGGGTTTGTGATGAATTTTAGCAGACTGCAACCACAACCACAGAATATTATATCTAACAAATGGATATTAATCCCAAAGGGCATTTGGGATATAAAAGTATTTCTTGGGATGGTCAGCTATTGCCTGTTTAATTAGGATTTTGCCAGGATCACTAAACCATTATTTCACCTGTTAAGGGAACCAAAAAAGGTTTTCAAAAAAGCAGGGAGGCACAAGAATCTTTCAATGAGTTACGCCAATATCAGATGACATTATTGTGCTAATATATACTAATTTCAATTTCGAATTCATTATTCAGGAATATGCCTTGTTAAAAACTTTTCTTTCTCGTTGCAATCACTATTTCAACCTATTCAATTCAAGACTGAATCTAGTTTGATAATCTCACAGAGGAGATTAGTCTGCGCCCATGTCAGGGAGCAGTTGGGCAAGCAAGGTAAGAGGAGCAGGTGGAAGGCCCGCGGCCTCCAACGTTCAAAAACGCCCTGGAGAATCCAGTGGAATAGACAAAAATCTTAAAAACTGGCAGTCACAATTTCCCCAGAGAT
>JAKSZP010015315.1:0-24605 GCA_022478985.1 Massospora cicadina | reverse complement strand
CGGTGTTGTTTGGCCCGCTGTCCCATATTTTCTCTTGTGTTCCAAGTCCAGTGAGATCTTCAAACATTTTTAACAGCTTTATCAAAACAATATTGATGGGCGCTCCACTGCTAACAATTGCCCTCACCCTCACTTAATTCACTTGTATATTTATATACATACAATCAGAGTATTGTAATATAGTGTTTACTGAGTGAATAGTGGTTTTATTAGCTGAATCTAGGGTGAGAATAATTTGCACTGATAATTTAGGAAATGATTCCTTTATCACGCTGAGGGGGATAGACAGATTAGCCTCATCAAAACGGACGTCAGATAACTCTTCATGATTCTCAGCGGTTTGGATCTTGTCCACCAGTTGTCAGACATATAGGTGGGCAACTTCCTAGATCATTTGGGGTCAATTCTCTTCACCCCAGCTTTGGTCACGGCATTCACATAGATATTGACCTCTTGATATAGCTGATCCTGCTCAACATCTAGAAACAGATTGCTATTTATTGATTTCTTCATTCATGATATCAGGAGGTACATGTTTATCCACAGCTCTAGACTGTTCCCCATATAGGCCACGGGCCCTTTTCCAAAATCCTTGGTGGCTGCTATCTCTTTGGCCTGGACCACGTCAATCTGATTCTTAGGCTTTTTACAGTGTACGGCGAAATGTCCTTTCCTGCCACACTGATAGTAGACATTCTCCTTTTTGTTTAACCATCTTATTTCTTTGAGCTTATTTCCTGGAATGGTTCAATTGATATCCTCCTTAGCTCCTTCACTTCCCTTTGTGGGATTCGGATTTCATACAAGATTGGACTTGAAACCTCCATATGAGGCATCAAATGTCGCTACAAAAATCTTCAAGTTATCTACCATTTGTGAAACGGTTTTTCCATCGCGAACACAGAAGACATTATATGATGTTAATTGCAATAGGGCTGAAGGGCCGCTTGCGAAGCAATTCTAGCATAAAAGTCATCCAATACTTTTGCTCCAGCCAGGATCTGCGACTCCTGGTAAAATTGATCCCCAAAGCTAGCAAGAGACTCATCTTTATGGAACTGGATTTCCATAAATTCCTGCTTGAGTTTCAACATGCGTGTTAGACTCCCAAACCCCTTCATGACGACCGCCTTTGCCTCCACATATGACCAGCTGTCCCCCTCCAGATGAGGCAACACTAAGTTTTGACAGTTGGTGTCCAAGCAATTAATGACTGTCAACGCTTTTTGACAATCTCTGTAGCCATTCATGATCTCGTCAAACAGTCAGCAAAATTCTGGGGCGTTATCCAAAGGAACGTTGGCAATTATGGCATTGCCCTGAATTCCTCCAAGTTATTTCTGGCCGAATCTCTCATTTTAGCTACTTGGCTAACTAGTGGCGTGACTTTGGGCGTCATCTCCAAAATGGCATTAAAAGTGGGCTGCATGTTCCTTGCGGTATTTGACTTCCCAAAAAAATGTGTGAAGACTTCTTTCTTCAGCATCAATTGCCATCTCAGGCTCACAAGACCATCTGTGAACTTTAAGTCCCTTACTTGTTTGATTAATTTTTCGATATCCACACCAAACTTTCTTAAATGAACGTGATCCACATCTTGCTCCATTTTAAGGTATAGGACCTCTCAAATGAGGTACCCTTCTTTCTTTAATGAGTTTACTTTGCCGAGTAACTCATTCCTGAAGATGGCTACATTCTCTACTCCTTCCTTCATCTTAACGACTCATTCTTCTAAGGCTACAAACTCCTGATGTTCTGCCGAGTTTAAGGCATTCTGGCCTACAGTGGCTATCTCAGTCCACAGTTTGCGTAGCTCTTCTTTGTACGACATTATTATAGATTCTTCACTCAACTACCCCTGTAGTGAGCACCAACTTGTAATAATTTACACTTTGAGTGTTATTGGCAAGCAACTCAGTATACTTCTTACTGCACAGGTTTTTTATCCTTGTGCACTGAGTTGCATTGTATAGAATAATTTATTAATTGATAATAGTAAGGAGACTATTATCCATAGTTGAGTATGAACTATGTTTCGGCCTAACGCTTTGGCCAGTATTCCTGATTAAATACTTGTGAAGTTGTACTCATAGGGATTTTTTCCCTATGCTCTTGTCCACCCAATCTTCGCTGAGATACCCCAGTGACAATCTCTCCCAGCCCAACACACAGTTGGCATCTATACCTGATTGTGGTTCCTTCTTTTCTAGATCCCCGCTCAGATCTTAACTCTTCTCCCTGAGAGTCTTTCAATTATTGTCCTCTGCAACAATACTCTTGATATAGAACAACACAATAAAAGCAGATAGTCTAACTATACACCAAATTGTTAATATTACTGTAAAGTACTGGTTATTTAAAAGCTGGTTTTTTATTATAGCAAATCTTAGGGAATTATATAGTGGGAAATTTAGCTGTCTAACCCTTTGTTGACACCTCTTCAATGAAGCGTCAGCTGTTACCATTAAATCATCCATCCTCTCAAAGCATTGATGGTCTTCCCCATCCTGGCTAGGATTCTATTATTGGACATCCTCGAGACCTCAAATGGAAAGAGTTGATAAATGTGTCCCTAATGTTCTCCTCTTGATCCAAGAAAACCAACCATAATTGCCTAGCAACCTGCTTAGGTAATGGGACTTATTACCCATTATGGAAGGTCACTGACCAACTGATTGATTCACTAGTTGCAGGTGGCATCACTCGCCTCACAACTTAATATTTATTCCAATTAGTTGGTGATGAAACTTGACTGATCCCAAATTGGTACACCTTATAGTTAATCACTTTCCATGCCCCTATTTCGTCAGCAACTCTGCCCAACGAGATCTTTATTCATCTGGATTGATCCACAAAGGATATGACTAGGCTAATATCCCAAAATCCCCCAAACATAGTTCCTCCAAAACTTAGGCCAACCAATTTCTTATTTAATTCGCCTTAAAGAAAGTTCCTCTACTGATACCAGGTAATCTAGCAGGCTGGGAATATGGCAAAAATCCCAACAACCCTCTCAACACATTTTTCCTGTTGACTTATTTATTATTTTTGGCTCATCCTCAGAATTCAGCTACTGGTGAGCTGTATCTTTTGCTTATATAAAAAATACTGAATTTGGATTGGCCACTTGAGTTCTTGTTAATTATATGCTGTAAAACTCATTGGTTGCTCACTTAACTTGGAATATCTTAGCTTCTTGCCAACAGCACAATTCAACTATTCATAGTTTAGTATTCAGGATAAAACATTTTTTCAGGCGCTCATTAATTGAATTAGATGTCAGAAACAACTTTGGCCATATTATAATCATATTCATCAGCTTCTACTGGCATTTAATAAGTGAAAAAATTGGATCATCCTCAGCTACTAGTCCTTAGTGATCTTTTAATCAGTTTGTGGCCATCAATTGGCCCCATCCATTCCTAACTTCCAAACTCAGCGGAATAATTATATTTGGCTCAACCCATTTGGGGAGCAACTATCCAGAAACAATATAAACACCACAAAAATAAGTTAGTGTGCCATTCCGCTGTGATTGGCCATATCCTCCCAGTAAAGATAAAGCATTGGAGGAATCCCTTTCTTTAAAATTCCATTAATAATAAAATTATTTTTTGCAACCTGTATTTATTTTTAGTCAAAATCTTTTTTTGGGAGTGAAATATCTTTATCTACTGAGAATTTCTAGGATCCTCTGAACCTCTAGAGAAGGGTAAGTTCCTGCTTAAATTGTCCTGCCTTGCACTTCTGAGTAGGTACTTTTTTACCCTCAGATTGTTACCAAAAAAGTGCAATTTTGAGAGGTATCTGGCAAAACTAAATATCTGTCATTGTAAAGTAATAAGAATTAAGACAAAAGACCACTGAAATCAACATTTTTGGGACCAACCAGAAGCGTGTGACCCTGCTAATATATCTAATGCTGAGTTTGGAAAGTTTTAAAATAACAAATTAGAAACCATTGACTCAAACCATTTATAAATTATAAAAATGCTTACCAAAAAAGAGCTTACCAAAGCGATCAAATTACAAACCTGTGACAGTCAAGGCGCTGCCTGACCACCACATAGCCCTGACCTCCCTAAGGTGAGGATCGCGGCTAGTACTACCATGCACAATTTACATAAAAATGTAGGGCTCAAGGGCAACAACCCTCAAGAATGGCACTCTTTTGAATAAGATGCCACAAAATTGATAAAACCTCGAGGCAAAGGCGGCAAAGGTTGACATAAATGGTGACCAGGCCAATCAGAGGCCGCCAACCCAAATTCTGAGGTCCCATGCATAGAGATTGGCAACAACAAAGAGCAGCCCAGCAAATCAGGGGCTGCCAAGCCAAATTATGCAAAAATGGAAGTGGCATGAATCACGGCATCAGAAAGCTCAGCAAATCAGGAGCTGCCAAGCTGAATAACACCAGAAAAGGAAATGATGACATTGGGTAACTCAACAAATCAGGAGCCACCAAGCCAAATCCACCGCTCATCAAAATTATCAAGAGCCACAGTGAAGGGCAGCCCAGTGAATCAGGGGCTGCCAGGCCAAATTATCCCAAAAATGGGAATTTTGGCAATAAGGTCAAGATGATTTCTGATTCATCCTCGATGAATGAAGACATATGTGGAAAAGTTTCCGTAATGCCATGGGTACTCAATGAACAGTCTAGAATGTGCCTAGATGGGAATATCAGAGGCCAAGATTCTCAAAATAGGCCCACGACTAGCCCGCCACCTGCGGACTCCGCAGGGTCTAATTTACCCACATCCCCCATTCCCTAATATAAAAATAAACCAAGAGAAGGTGGAAGAAAACTTCATCTTCTAATATAGAAATAAAAACCTTAAAAATTGAAAATAAAATTTTGAAATTTCAAAATCATCTATTTGAGATCTTAAGGTGAATTGTGGATTTTTGAGTGAAGCAACATGGACCATTCCTCAGATTTTAACAGAGCTGCCACCTCTCTGTATGCTCTCTCTGGAGGCCAAACTGCCCTCCTCAGTGCGAGCATCATCCTTACAGTGTTCCAGGGATATCTAAGCCGCTCAACAAGCCAATGGATGAGGGACCTCACCAAAGTGGCCCTCTCTTGCCTATGGGCCCTCACATGGGCCCTCTTGCCCAACTGCTTTGTGGCAATGTGGAGAGACCCCATTTGTCATATTAGACGAAGTTTATTCAACCTCATCTCCCTTTTATGGGATGGGATGGGGAGACCGCATGGAAGAGCCCTACCTGCCTGGTTTGAGCAAAAAACCACTCTCCTGATGGTCATCTTCTCCATCCTGTTCCTGCTGAGGGAAACCGCTCATCTCCTCCCATCCCAAGGGAATTCAATCGCTTATGTCCAACACGTTGATGCCACATCTAAGTTTAGACAAGCATTGACCCCAGAGGAGTTGAGTGTTATTCATGGTACCTTCTCCCATATTAGATTACAGGCCCGCCTTACAGTGGCCTCTGGGGGTACAATGGCCGCATCCCTCCAGATTGCCCAGGTGATAGTGGACCTACCGAAACCTGTCAATCTGTCTTACCGACCTATTGGAGACTCAGCTGGTCAATCCTGATTCTCTGGAGGACTGCCTCCACTTTGTGGAAAGAGCTGCCACCCCAAACGACTCTCAGGATGTTGCCTGATCTGCGCTCTAGGCCCTCAGCCAAGGGAAAATGGCCGTCAAGGAGTACGCTTGGTTGTTCTGACCCCTAGCCAAAGCCACCAAAGTGTCTCCTTCCCAGCTTGCACGGATGTTCATACAAAACCTTCACTAATATCCTCATAGCTATGGCTGCCACCCGCCTGGGGGCAACCTTAGAGGAAGAGGTCACTGTTGTTTCCCAGGTAGAAAACCAGCTAGCCTTGGCCCAAGCCAGGGCCCCTGTGCCTGGGAATCACATTAGATTCCGCGGACAGTGGGTGGAGTCAGAGCCCATATCAAACCATATGGGGCAATAGGAGCAGGGGGGCCCTGGGGAGAATGCCCCACGCCTTGCAGCTCCTGCATCCACTGCTCCCAGCAGCCCGGATGGCCCCAATTACAACCTTCGCCTGACCCCTGCCCGCATCTCTTCACTCAATAAAGGAAAGAGTTCCTCCTACCTGTTTATTCCGTTTACTTTGAAGCAAAAGAAGTAAGAGAAAGGGGCCAAGTTAGAAAAACTGTGGGCTTTAGTGGATACTGGGGCTGAAGAAAACTACATGGACTGAGAGCTAGCCAAGAAATAAATTAAAAATGTGAGAAAAGGGTACCGTGACCCTTGTGGACTTCTATAAGTCATCAGTATGCTGAGAGGTTGAGCCCAAGATCAAGCTCCAACAGGTAATCCACAAGTTCTGGGAAGACTTTTACGCCATCCAGAACCTGCCCCACCCCCAGTGTTCTGGGCATGAAATGGTGGCATAAGTACTCCCCACACTTTAATTTGGAGGAGAGCCATGTGATGCTTCACCCCAAGGAACAAGAGCCCTTGTCGTTAGAATTCTTTACCTCTAGCAGAAGCAGGCCTGGTGTGAACTCTGTGCACTTAGAGGCGGAGAAGGAACAAATACCGGAGGAATTCAGAGAAGATGAGCGCCTGTTCCAGAAGAGCGTCGCCTCCCCCTGCGATCCACAGGGCCCCTTTGCATTATCGTTCAAGTTCAAAGTAGATGCTGAGCTCCCAAATGAAGCCCAGTGTACCCCCTGAACCCCAGAGCAAAATGAAGCCCTAGACCAGTACGTGAAGGATATGTTGGAGCGAGCGATGATAGCGCCCTCAAAATCTCCTGTGGTATCTCCCATCCTCCTGGTCCCCAAGGCTAATGGCGAGCTCCGCCCCTGTGTGGACTATTACCGTTTAAATGCTATAACGGAAATGGACCCCTACCCTATCCCGCTGATGGCAAGCATCTCACAGATGATCGTTGGGAGTCAGTTGTTCTCTAAGTTAGACCTGGTTGACACTTTCAACCAAGTGCCAGTTGTACCAGAGCACCAATAGTACACAGCATTGAATTGCCACCTAGGGGTATATGAATACAGGGTTATGCCATTTGGACTCAAGAACGCCACTGCCATTTTCCAAAGGACCATTGACCATGCCTTGGGCGACTTGATCAGGAGATGCTGCGTCGCGTACATGGATGACATCTTGGTGTTCTGTAAGTCTTGCAAGATGCACACGAAGACGTCAAGAGGGTCCTAAGTGCACTGGACAAGGCTGACCTGCGACTGAAGCCATCAAAATGTGAGTTCTACAAAAACTTAGTGTCTTTCCTAGGAAATGTTGTATTTGAAAAGGGGACAGCCATCTGCCTAGACAAGCTGATGGCAGTGAAGGAATGGGCAGCGCCAACGGACAAGACAGGTGTGCGCAGTTTCTTAGGTGTGGTGAATTTCCTGAGGAGATTCACCAAGGACCTTTCAGAAACAGCTGCCCCGCTTACCCAGTTGACTGGGCAAATCCCTTTCAAATGGGGGAGGAAAAAGAGAGGGCGTTCCAGGCCATCAAGGAGGCCCTCCTCACAGCGCCAGTCCTAGCACACCCAGACACCAATTGCCGTTCATTGTAGAGATAGATGCATCAAATTTCGCCATTGGGTGGTCCTACTGCAGACAGGGGGGATGGTTTGGACCACCCAGTATGCTACTTCAGCAGGAACATGCTACCGGCAGAAACCAACTACCCTGTCTATGACAAGGAACCCCTGGCAATTGTCACGGCACTGGATGAGTGGCAGCATCATCTGTGGTATGCGCGCCATCCATTCATGATCTGAACTGACCACAGGGCCTTGGAGTTCCACAAGAGCCCCATAGGATGAACCAAAGCCAAGCCCACTGACACCTGGAGCTATCTCAATATGATTTCAAGATAGAATATAAGCCCAGGGAGAGCAACCTACTCCCAGACTTACTCAGCTGGGACCCGAAAATGACCTTCGCGAAGTAGGAGCTAGATGAGTTCAACATGGCCACGATGCTCTCTCCCCAGCTGTTTGCATCAATACAGGAGTAACGCGCCGACCTAAAAGAAAGTATTTGGACAGCCCAACAATGCACCAAATTTGGAGAAACGTTCAGGAGAGAGATAGATGGAGGGGACCCCAGCAAAGGTTACAAGAACTTCAGGAAGGAGGGAGGCCTCATCCTGCACCATGACCGCCTATGGGTCCCGACGCTCAAGCTTCAAACCGAGGTAATGGAGCTATGCCATGACCACCCCCTGGTGGGACACTCTGGGGGTGGGAAAAACAATCGAGCTAATATGCCAAAACTACTCCTGGCTGGTCTTAGCGGGAATGGTGAGAGGGTATACCGCGTGCTACCTTACCTGAACTAATTCAAAGCCATCCCAAAACAAACCTGCAGGGAAGCTCAAGCCACTGCTGATCACCCAAATGCCATGGACCTCCCTGAGCATAGATTTTATCACCAGGCTCCTAAAATTGGAGGGCTATGATGTGGTCATGGTGGTGGTGGACTGACTAATGAAGTATGCTGAGTTCTTCCCCTGCACCTCTAAGGTCACAGCTAAGGACATGGCCAAAATCTTCATGAGGGAGGTCTTTACTTGACACAGACTCCTGGACAAGATCATCTCGGACAGGGGCCCGCAGTTCATTTCCAGGTTTTGGGATCACCTCCTGGAAAATTTAAAAATAAAACTTTCCGTTCCTCCATCTTACACCCCCAGTTGGATGGCCAGATGGAGAGGGTCAAACAGACCCTGGAACATTACCTACGGCGCTACCTCACCATGCGACATGATCATTGGATCAAGTGGCTGAGGATTGCACAGTTTGCATACAACAACCTGGCGCATTCATCAACTGGAATATTGCCCTTCTTCGCAAACCATGAGTATCACCCATGAATAATGAGGGAAATCAAAGGGGAATGAATCCTGAGCGGATGAGTTAGTAGCTTGTTTAAAGGAAAATTTGAGATTATGAGAGTCAACCTGGAGAAGGCAACGGAGGCTCAGAAGAGGAAGGCAGATGCGCATCGCTTAGAGGCTCCACCCCTCAAAGATGGGACTATGTATTGATAAATGCAAAACACTACACACCCCTGGGAAAGTGTAGGGAGTTCGGACTGGTTAACCTGGGACCCTACAAGGTCATCCAACAGGTGAATGAGGTGGCGTACAAAATGGAATTCCTGCAAGGTTCTCGCGCATAACCAGTTTTACATGTTTCACAGCTCTGGAAGTATGAAGGACCTATACCAGCAAAGCTGGAGCCAGTCCAGTCGAACAACCCAGGGGAGGCAGAATATGAGGTGGAGGAGATTCTAGACACCAAGATCGCTTACAAAAAGTGATGGTACTTGGTGAAATGGGTCAGCTACCTGATAGAAGAATCCTCCTGACAAACTGCCACCGATGCGCTAACTATCCCTGGAAGCTGGAGGAATACTGGGAGTGTAGGGGGCTCTCCTCTAATGGGGGTGATGTGATGGTCAAGGCGCTGCCTGACCACCATATAGCCCTGACCCCCTAAGATGGGGATTGTGGCTAATAGTACCGCGCACGATTTACATAGAAATGTAGGGCTTGAGGGCAACGACCCTCAAAAATGGCATTCTTTTGAATAAGATGCCACAAAATTGATAAAACCTCGAGGCAAAGGCGGCAAAGGTTGACATAAATGGTGACCAGGCCAATCAGAGGCCGCCAACCCAAATTCTGAGGTCCCATGCATAGAGATTGACAACAACAAAGAGCAGCCCAGCAAATCAGGGGCTTCCAAGCCAAATTATGCAAAAATGGAAGTGGCATGAATCACGGCATCAGAAAGCTCAGCAAATCAGGAGCTGCTAAGCTGAATAACACCAGAAAAGGAAATGATGAAGTTGGGCAGCTTAACAAATCAGGAGCCACTAAGCCAAATATGCCACTCATTAGAATTTATAAAGAGCCACGGTGAAGGGCAGACCAGCGAATCAGGGGCTTCTGGGCCAAATTTTCCCAAAAATGGGAATTTTGGCAATAAGGTTAAGATGAGTTCTGATTCATCCTCGATGAATGAAGACATATGTGGAAAAGTTTCCATAATGCCACGGGTACTCAATGAACAGTCTAGAATGTGCCTAGATGGGAATATCAGAGGCCAAGATTCTCAAAATAGGCCCACGGCTAGCCCACCACCTGCGGACTCTGTGGGGTCCAATTTCCCCACATCCCTCGTCCCTAATATAAAAATAAACCAAGAGAAGGTGTTTAAGACAACTTCATTCTCTAATATATACAATAAAAACCCTAAAAAATGAAAATGAATTTTTGAAATTTTGAAATCATTTGTTTGAGATCTTAAGGTGAATTGTGGATTTTTGAGTGAAGCAACATGTACCATTCCTCAGAACTTGACAGAGCTGTCAGCTCTCTGTATGCTCTCTCTGGAGGCCAATCTGCCCTCCTCAGTGCGAGCATCATCATTACAGTGTTCCTGGGATATCTAAGCCGCTTAACAAGCCAATGGATGAGGGACCTCACCACAGCAGCCCTCTCTTGCCTATGGGCCCTCACATGGGCCCTCTTGCCCAACTGCTTTGTGGCAATATGGAGAGACCATGTTCGTCACACAACCTACTTATAAGTAAAATTATTGGAACTATATTATCAAATAAATTATTAACGCTCAGAAAAACCAGGGACTTGTCAATAAAGCAAAAAAGATTTATATATTAGTTACTTACTGTTATCATTTCATGCCATCACATTTATGATATTGTAAAATTACATTGTCAAATCCTTTGTAAATCTACATTAAATATAATAAAGGAATGGTTTAAAAAATGTTTTTAACCATGCAACGCTATGGCTAGACTAACTATAATTATTTTAAAGAAATTAATTCATACATTGGTTACTCTAAACCTGAGCATTATAGGGTAATTTGGTCTAGTACTTTAATTTCATAGTGCGGGTGAAATCGCTCTATCTTCTAATTTTAGATAAACCACAAAACTGCTTAGCTAAAACCATTTCCCTTACCTAATTAATAAAGCACTGACATTTATATATAATCAAACTGAACTAATAGAATCAAACAAGAAAATTTAACTGTATTTATCATGTCTAATTAACCTATAAAGTCTGCCAATCATTAACTGCTTACTAGAAAAATTGTGCCTATATTTTACCAAATATCCATCAACTGCTTGGAAAACATATTAGAACTATTTAATAACTGAATGTCAAACTAACAAGCCAAAACATATATTTATTACTATTAAAGTTATAAAAAATTACTTTTTATGTGTAATAAAATGTATTTTTTAATATAAAGATTAAAGTCTAGTATCAAGGTATATGAACACAGTTTGTCAACCTATGTTGAGAATTTGAAAGCTCTGCATGACATTGTTCTGTTAGGGAATCACACAAAAATGAGTCAGAACCCTATGTATGGTGGTAAATCATTGGATCACTGATTCAGTGATTTATTTATTTATTTAAATTTAAATTTATTGTGGGGAAGGCCGACCATGGTATGGACACTTCCAAAATCGACCAAAACGAGACAACACTTAGTAACATGGAAGGCACCCCAGAGAAGCGATGCTTACTCTTGTTGCTTGCGGGAACGCCACTTATGGGGAGGGGGAGTAAAATGTGAAGGGGCCGTAGCCACAATTATACACGTGTGGAAAAAAAGGGTCTGATTTGATGAACCAAACTGGGAACCAGGAGGAGACCATCTGTTGGCGATGCGGTGGGAGGTATCCAAATATCCACACTTGAAAGTGGTCCACCAAATGAGACCAGAATCTGTGGACAGCTTCTGAAAGGGTGGGGGTGGAGCCTGCGATGGCATCCAAGACAATCGTGTGGATAGTCCACATGGCGATTGCAACCACCAGAGCATGGAGGGAGGGTGGAAGGGGGAGGCCATTGATAGAGCAAACATATCTCTTGACAGACTGAAGGGATGTGTTTGATCCTGGCCCAGCAGTCGTTGAACTTCGCGCCATATCACTTTAGAGGTAGGACACTTCTCCAGGCGGTGGAACAGCATTCTATACTGGCCACACACGACACAGGATGAGTGTAAAGCATTAGAGCGCTCAGCTGTATGATACACCCGCCTCAGGCAGCGCCACACATGGGAGCATATTTGAGGCTGCAACAGAGTTTGGTGAGCATATTTCCAGATAATTTTTTGGGTCTCAATAGAGTATGGGATGTCCATCATGTCCAGGTAGTCCACCCTGGACAGGACATGGGGCCGTTTGGGGATCACGCCATCTTGGATGGGTAGCCCCTGTACCTCTCATGTGAACTGAGGAGAGGGGCGGCCTCTTTGGGTTGTATGTCCACTAATACGAATTCTCCACTCAGAGCTCCGCATGGAGAGGAGGATTCTCTTGTATTGGGTTTTAGTCCTGTAAGGGCCTGTGTCTGATGGGTGTGAAGCCAGGTATTTCATCAGGGAGTGGGGTTTCAAAGGATTGTTGAGGCCTAATGTGCGGGAGAAGTTGGAGCGGGCTGCACGGGACCAGTGTTGGGAGGGGAGCGTAGGGGCAGTGACGGCTGCAATCCAGGTGCCCAGGATCTTGGCAGCATGGGCTTTGAAGTCAAGCAGGCCCATGCCACCATGATGATGAGGGCCAAACATGATCTCTAGCCGTACTGGTGGAGGGCGGCCTGACCAAAGCCAACCTTGCAGCAGGGCATACAAGGATTTGAAGAAGCTTGGGGAGAAGGATATGTCGTGGGCCCCAAACCAAACTTTGAAGAGGAGCATAGAGTTGGCTAAAACAACCCTGCCAGTAAGGGAAGTAGGGTGGGCTCTGAGAAAGGTGATGCGCTTCGTCACGTTGTCTAGAATATGACTCTCCATTACTGCTGATGCTTATCCACCTGCCTCCACCCACACGCCCAGATGGCAAACCAGCCCTATGGTAGGGCGTGGCACGAAGGGGAGCACCAGTGGGGCGGTGGGGGGTGAGCTGGGAGGGTGAGCACGAGTGTAAGCAGATGAGCCGGGCTGGGAACTAGTTGCTGGGGCCCAGCAGTTCTGAGACTAATTAAGGGAGGATGTTTTTGGTTTTGGAAGCTTTTAGTGCCGCGTTACTTACCCAGGAATACTCATGGATGAGAGCTTCAAGTGCGCGTGCATCTTGATTATTAGACACCCCAACCACACAATCATCTGCAAACGCCATCATCTTGACTGGGGCTTGGCCTGGCACATGAACCCCAGTGAGTTGGGCATTCACATTTCAAAGTAGTGGGTCAAGGCTGAAGTTGTATAAGAGTGGGCTAAGGGGGTCTCCTTGTCGCAAGCCCCTTTGAGGGCGGACTACTTCCGTTAGGAAGCCAGGGCCACGTACTGCCATTGTTGCAGATTCCATGAGTAGCATCACCCAGTTGATGAAGTGAGGGGGTAAGCGGAATTGATGGAGGCAGGCCCTAAGGTATTCCCGGTTTACTCTATCATAGGCCTTCTGTTGGTCCAAAGATACAAGTGCCCCAGAGGCTGTGGACTGACATGCATTAGCCACAGAGTGCACGTTATCCCAAATTGACCTTCTGGGTATTAAACTGATTTGTTCTGGGGAGATGGTGGCAGATGCTACAATCCCTAAACGGTTAGCCATGATTTTTGTTAAAATTTTGGTGTCTGTGTTTGTTAAAGAAATGGGGCGCCAGTTGGCTAAGTCTAGCTTATCCCCTTTCTTGAAGAGTGTGATGGTAAAGGCCTCTTGTCCTCCTGGTAGGAGGCGCATTTCCAACAGGCTCTAGTTAAGTGAGGCGAGCAGCAGTGGGGATATATATTTGAAGTACTTTTTGTAGAATACATATGGAATACCATCTGGGCCTGGGCATTTCTGGTTTGGTGCACCGTGGACGGCTGTCCATAATTCGTTTGGAGTAATCAGATTCATTAATTCCAGGTATCGGGAAATGGTGCAGATGTGGCCTTGGTTGAGAAATTCCGCCACTTCAGCTGGCTGAATTGGATTGGATTGGTACAACTTGGAGTAATACTTTTGTGTTTCGATTGCCACTTCAGCTGGCATATCCATGATGAAATTATCCAATCTTTGCACCTGTGTGCAGGCCACGCTCTGGTGTGGTGTGAAATTTTTTGAAAAAATATGCGGTGCACTTGTCGCCTTTTGTGATGCGTTTGGCCCTGTACTGAACACAAACCCGATGTTTGTGTTGCCTTTTGAGCGCGTTGAGGTGGGTGGCTGCCTCTTCCCACTTCCAGCCCCATGCAGGGCTGTATCCTGTAGCTGGGATGTTGGACTCCAGGTGTGCCAACTCTGCAAGAGCGCGCGAAATAATGGCCAATGTGGCTCGTGAGCATCTGGAGGAGAGGTGGCGAGAGTGGTGGATGTTATCCTCTTTGAATGTTGCCCATGTGGAAATGGGGTCCGCGCAAAATGGTGCCACGAACTCTTTTGCCAAAGTTGCTTATTCCACCCAAGTGGAAAATCCTGGTGACGTGAGTTCAAGGGGGCAGAGCTTGCACCAATGTGGGGCCTTAGCCACTGTGGTGGGTAGGTGGTAGGTTATCAAGACCAGTTGGTGGTTGGAGAATTCCATTTTTGTTGTTTTGAAGTGGGAAATGTGGGGTTAGAATTTCGCCGGCGTAAGGATAAGGTCTATGTGGGTCATGGACCTTAATTGGCCATTGTGGATGTGGGGGCGCGTCATGTTTTTGAGCAGCGGGGCGTGCCGTGGCAGTGCATCCATTAACCCAAGGGTGGCCTTTAGAACACGCAGTTCTAAGTGACCCTGGGGGGCGTGGGAGGAAGAAGGCCACCGGTCCGTTGGTGTGTTTAGCCAACAGTTCATGACGCCAACTATGAAAGGGTCTGGGGGTAGCGGGAGGGATTTGACTGATGAGAAAAATTCCTGACGCTGTCATGCACCGTTTGGGGCATAGATGTTGATGATAGCGTGTACCATGTCAGCCCACAAGAAAGTGACAATGAGGACTCGGCCATTGAGGAAGGTTTATAACAATAAAAATTTGAAGAAATTGTTTCTCTGAATTAGCACTCCACAGTGCTCTGACCAAAAGGATAGGGATGGGAGGAGCATGGTTTTCCAAGCCTCCTTGAAACCTCATGGACAGTGGGACTCCTGGATGGCCAGGATATCCACAGGTAAATTTTGTTGTAAAAAACTCAGTTTCCTAGCCCGGGATGGCGAGGCCTTGAGTCTGGTGATATTCAACGTCCCTAAAGTGAAGGTTTCCCCTTCACACCTTAGGTGTGAGGGGGTGGGCACCCGACCCACTAGCCTCCTCTAGATCCCCACGGGCCTTCATGGCAGCATGGGTGTTTGCAGCAACGCTATCAGTATTTTTGTTAATTTTTGCAGAAATGTTTGCATTGGCTTTTACTTTTACTTTTTGTTTCCCCAATGAGGGCGAATTTTTTGTGGTGCGGATGAGTTTGGTGCACCATCAAGTGGGGAAAAAAAAATTTCAGGTAGGTTGAAGGCCAAGTCAGTTTCAACTGGAGCTTAGTTGCAAAGATTGGGAGAATTTGAGTCACCTCTCAGATCCTCAGATTGAGTGGCCCACTTGACATGGGCTTCCCAATCTGATTGGTTGATGGATTCCCAAGTTGCTTCCACTGCGAAGGTTTCAATGTCCTCCTGGCGTTGGGAATGTGGGATAGTGATGGTGGCTTTGGCCGCTTCCTTAGCTGTGGCCCTGTGGGCCTGCTTGGCCTTCTTCCACTCTTGCGGGGAGATAGGCTTTACCAGTAGGTAGCAGCCTTGTGCTCCCCACGGGAAAGCCTCTTTGGTGCTAACGGTTGGTTTGTAGTGCGCCTCTCCGCTGGCCATGGCCGCCAAGGGGTGCTCTTGGAATGTGATGCCCTCCTTGGTAAGGCATGCGTGTGCCTTATGGCCAAATGCATCACAGTGGGTGCAGATGGGGGTGCGCTGTCCACTGTCACCCAGAAAGGGTGTGTGGTATGCCCTTCAATATTAATAAAAGTGGAGTTTAGGATCTGGTTAGGTCCTTCACGATCTCCTCAGTCTGGGTCAGAACTGTGATGGCTTTGCCAGTGCACGGGTGTGGCATCAGCGTGAAGTGTTGCATTTTGAAAGATTGTATTTCGCTGTAGATGGCGAGACCATCTTTCAGGTGTTGCTCCAAAATGTCACGTTTTACTGTAGTAGGCAAAAAGTCAAACATGAGGAAAATTTGGTTGAATTTTGTCCATCTGGTGCATTTGATTTTGACAACCCATTGCCCTTTGGGGAGGTCAATCACTATGCACACTGCAGCAGCCTTGTCTGCTGCTTCCTTGTTTTCAAAACCTAGGTCCAGCCAACCGCGTGACATGAAGTGAGGTGCAACGTACACTGCAGTCAGGAAAAAGGTGTGCACATCCCCACAAAATTTTTCCCATAGAGCTGTTTGCTGGATGTCCAGAAACATGCAGACTCCATATTCCACTGACAAAAGTAGCTGGGAGTGAGGCGTGTTGATGTACTGGTTGCATCGTGCTTGCCAAGCGATAATTTCTGGGGAAATAGTGACCGCTGGTTTTTTAAAAAAATTTTATTCCGCCAGTTTTCTGGGGCGTTTTTGAACGTTGGAGGCCGCAGGCCTTCCACCTGCTCCTCTTACCTTACTTGCCCAACTGCTCCCTGACATGGGTGCAGACTAATCTCCCTCTGTGAGATTATCAAACTAGATTCTTACTTGAATTTAATAGGTTGCAAAAGTGATTGCAATGAGAGAGAAAAGCTGTAATTTATTTATTTATTTTTAATTTATTTGAGGTGGGCTGACCTGGGGACGATACCGCACTGATTAGGGAAGTGAAGAAAATGGGAAAGGAGGATAAAACCTGGAAAACCTCCATGCGCGGTGTATGATAGGCCAGGAACTCCATGGACCGCCTTTGCTATTCGCTATCTCAGTTTGGGGCATTGGCGCACAAAACCAACACAGTCAAAATCGTCCCCTACCCAAAGTCCATTACTGGGATCAAACTCGGGAGGCAGTGGTGATTTATTTATTTATTTATTTAAATTTTAATTTAAATTTATTGCGGGAGGCTGACCATGGGACAGACACTTCCGAATATGACTCAGACGAGACAAAGCTTAGTACCAGGGGAGGCACCCCAGAGAAGCGATGTTATCTCTTGTTGCCAGCAGGGAACGCCACTTATGGGAATAAAAGGGAGCGTGTGTAGGGGACGTAGCCACTATTGAGCACGTGTGGAGGAAGGGGTCTGATTTGATGAACCAGACTGGGAACCAGGAGGAGACCAGCTGTCAGCGACGCAGTGGGAGATATCCAAACATCCATGCTTGAAAGTGATCCACCAAATGAGACCGGAATCTGTGGACAGCTTCAGGGAGGGTGGGGATGGATCCAGCGATGGCATCCAAGACAATCGTGTGGATAGTCCACATGGCGATTGCAACCACCAGAGCACGGAGGGAGGGTGGGAGGGGGAGGCCATTGATGAAGCAAACATATCTCTTGACAGACTGAAGGGATGTGTTTGATCCTGGCCTAGCAGACGTTGGACTTCGCGCCATATTACTTTAGAGGTGGGGCACTTCTCCAGGCGGTGAAACAGCGTTCCATACTGGCCAAAAACGACACAGGATGAGTGTAAAGCATTAGAGCGCTCAGCTGTATGATACACCCGCCTCAGGCAGCGCCACATGGGAGCGGACTTGAGGCTGCAACAGAGGATGGTGTGCATATTTCCAGATAGTCTTTTGGGTCTCAGTGGAATAAGGGATGTCCATCATGTCCAGGTAGTCCACCCTGGATAGGACTTGGGGTCGAATGGGGATCACGCCATCATGGATGGGTAGCCCCTGTACCTCTTGTGTGAACTGAGGAGAGGGCGGCCTCTTCGGGTTGTATGTCCACTAATACGAATTCTCCACTCTGCGCTTCGCATGGAGAGTAGGATTCGTTTGTAGTGGGTTTTGGTCCCGTGAGGACCTGTGGCTGATGTGTGTGATGCGAGGTATTTCATCAGGGAGTGGGGGTTTGATGGATTGTTGAGGGCCAAGGCTCAGGAGAAGTTGGAGCGGGCCACGCGGGACCAGTGTTGGGATGGGAGTGTAGGAGCAGTGACGGCTGCAATCCAGGTGCCCAGGATCTTGGCGGCATGGGCTTTGAAGTCAAGTAGGCCCATGCCACCATGATGATGAGGGCCAAACATGACCTCTAGCCGTACTGGTGGATGGCGGCCTGACCAAAGTCAACCTTGTAGCAAAGCATACAGGGATTTGAAGAAGCTTGGGGAGAAGGGGATGGCGTGGGCTTCAAACCAGACTTTGGATAGGAGCATAGAGTTGGCCAGAACAACCCTGCCAGTGAGGGTGTAGGGTGAGCTCTGAGAGAGGCGATTCGCTTCGTCACGTTGTCCAGTATATAACACTCCATTACTGCTGACGCGTATCCACCTGCCTCCAACCACACGCCCAGATGGCGTACCGGTCCTATGGTATGTCGTGGCACAAAGGGGAGCACCAGTGGAGCGGTGTTTTGAGTTAGTAAGGCGTGGACGTGGGCGAGCAGATGGGCCGGGTTGGGAACTACTTGCTGGGGCCCAGCAGTTCTGAAACTGACCAAGGAGGATGATTTCGGTTTTGGAGGCGTTCAGTGCCGCGTTGCTTACCCGGGAATATTCCTGGATGAGGGCTTCAAGCGCGCGTGCATCTTTGTTATTAGACACCCCCACCACGCAATCATCTGCAAATGCCATCATCTTGACTGGGGTTTGGCCTGGCACATGGACCCCAGTGAGTTGGGCATTCACATTTGGCATTAGTGGGTCAAGGCTGAAATTGTATAAGAGTGGGCTGAGGGGGTCCCCTTGTCGCAGGCCCCTTTGGGGACGGACTACTTCCGTTAGGAAACCTGGGCCGCGCACTGCCATTGTGGCAGATTCCGTGAGCAGCATCACCCAGTTAATGAAGCGGGGAGGTAGGCGGAATTGTTGGAGGCAGGCCCTAAGGTATTCCCAGTTTACTCTATCATAGGCCTTTTGTTGGTCCAAGAATACAAGTGCCCCAGAGGCTGTGGACTGACACTCATTAGCCACAGAGTGCACGTTATCCCAAATTGACCTTCTGGGGATGAAACCGAATTGTTCTGGGAGATGGTGGCAGATGCTACAGTCCCTAAACGGTTAGCCATGATTTTTGTTTAAATTTTGGTGTCTGTGTTTGTTAGAGAAATGGGGCGCCAGTTGGCTAAGTCTAGCCTATACCCTTTCTGAAGAGTGTGACCATAAAGGCCTCATGTCCTCCTGGTAGGAGGTGCATTTCCAACAGGCTTTAATTGAGTGAGGCTAGCAGCAATGGGGATATATATTTAAAATATTTTTTGTAGAACTCATATGGAATGCCATCTGGGCCTGGGCATTTTCGGTTTTGGCGCACCGCGAATGGTAGTCCATAATTCATTTGGAGTAATTAAATTCATTATTTTCAGGTATCAGAAAATGGTGCGAATATGAGCTCTGTCAAGAAATTCTGCCATTTCGGCCAGCTGAATTGGTTTGGCTCAGTATAACTCGGAGTAATATCTTTGCATTTTGATTGCCACTACAGCCAGTGTGTCCACAATAGAATTATCCAATCTTCGCACCTGTGTGCAGGCCACACTCCAGCGTGGTGCAAAATTTTTTTTTTGAAGAAGTATGCAGTGCACTTGTCACCTTTAGTGATGCATGTGGCCCTGTATTGGACACAAACCCAATGTTTGTGTTGCCTTTCAAGTGCGTTGAGGTGTGCTGCTGCCTCCGCCCACTTCTGGCCCCCTTCAGGGCTATATCCTGAGGCTAGAATTTTGGACTCCAAGTGGGCCAATTCTGCCAGCGCGCGCATTATAACCGCCAATGTGGCTCATGAGCGTCTGGATGAGAGATGGCGATAGTGGCGGATGGTGTCTTCTTTGAAAGTTGCCCATGTGGAAATGGGGTCCGCGCAAAACGGTGCAACAAACGATTTTGCCAAAGTTGCCTCTTCTACCCACGTGGAAAATCCTGGCGACGCGAGCTCTGGGGGGCGATTTTGCACCAATGTGGGGCCTTTGCAACTGTGACAGGTAAGCGGTATGTTATTGAGACCAGTCAGTGGGTGGAGCATTCCATTTTCATTGTTTTGAAGTGAGAGATGTGGGGTTGGAATTTCGCCGGTGCTAGACTAAGGTTGATGCGGGTCATGGACCTTAATTGGCCGTTGTGGATGTGGGGACACGTCATGTTTTCGAACAGTGGGAATGTCATGGCAGCGCATCCATTAACCCAAGGGTGGCTTTTAGAATGCGTAGTTCTATGTGACCCTGTGGGGCGTGGGGTGAGGGCGGCTACCAGTCCATTGATGAGGTTAGCCAACAGTTCATGTTGCCATTTAGGAAAGAATCGGGGGGTAGCAGGAGGGATTTGACCAATGAGAAAAATTCCCGATGCTCTTGTGCACCGTTTGGGGCATAAATGTTGACGATTGTGTGTGCAACATCAGCCCATGAGAAGGTGACAACGAGCACTCAGCCATTTAGGAATGTTTCTGAAGATGTAAATTTGAGAAAATTGTTTTTCCAAATTAGCACCCCACAGTGCTTCAACCAAAAGAATAGGGATGGTAGGAGCATTGTTTTCCAAGCTTCCTCAGAACCTCGTGGACGGCGGGACTCCTGGATGGCCAGGATATCCACGGGTAAATTGTTTTGTAAAAAACTCAGTTTCCTAGCCCGGGATGGGGAGGCCTTGAGTCCGGCGATATTCAGCATCCCTACAGTGAAGGTTTCCCCCATTGCACCTTAGGTGTGAGGGGTGGGCCCCCGGGCCCACCAGCCTCTTCCAGGTCCCCACAGGATTTCACAGCAGCGCGGGTATTAGCAGCAACACTATTGGGGTTTTTGTTAATTTTTCGGAAAGAGTTGCGTTGGCTTTGGCCTTCACTTTTTGTTTTCCCAACGTTGGACGACTTTTTTGTGTGCGGATAAGTTCAGTGCACCGTCGAGTGGGGCAAAAAAAATTTTTCAGTTGGGATAGGTCCCAAGTCAGTTTTGACCAGGGCTTGGGTGCAGCAATTGGGTGAGATCGAATCTCCCATCAGATCCTCAGATTGAATGGCCCGTTCGGCATGGGCCTCCCAATCTGATTTGGTGATGGATTCCCAAGTTGCTTCCACCGCAAAGGTCTCCATGTCCTCCTGGTGTTGGGAGTGTGGGATAGGGGTGGTGGCTTTGGCCGCTTCCTTGGCCGCGGTCCTATGGGCCTGCTTGGCCTTCTTCTGCTCCTGCGGGGAGATGGGCTTTACCAATAGGTAGCAGCCTTGTGCTCCCCACGGGAAAGCCTCCTTGGTGCTTGCAGTTGGTTTGTAGTGCGCCTCTCCACTGGCCATGGCCGCCAAAGGGTGCTCTTGGAATGTGACGCCCTCTTTGATGGGGCACGCATGCGCCTTATGGCCAAATGCATCACAGTGGGTGCAAATGGGGGGCGCGCTGTCCACAGTTACCCGGAATGGGTGGGTGGTGTGCCCTGCAATGTCAATAAAGGTGGAGTGCGGGATCTGGGTTAGGTCCTTCGCGATCTCCTTGGTTGGGGTCAGAACTGCAATGGCTTTGCCGGTGCACAGGTATGGCATCAGCATGAAACGTTGCATTTTGAGAGATTATATTTCGCCATATATGGCGAGACCATCTTTCAGGTGTTGCTCCAAAATGTCACATTTTACCGTAGTAGGCAAAAAGTCAAACGTGAGGAAAATTTGGTTTGATTTTGTCCATCTGGTGCATTTAGTTTCAATGACCCATTGCCCTTCGGGGAGGTTGACCACTATGCGCACCACTGCAGCCTCGTCTGCTGCTATTTTGCTTTTTAAACCTAGGTCCAGCCAACTGCGCGACATGGAGTGAGGTGCAACATACACCACAGTTGGGAAAATTTTGTATACATCTTCACAAAATTTTTCCCATAGGGCCGTTTTTTGGATGTCCAGATACACACGGACTCTGAATTCCACTGACAAAAGTGGCTGGGAATGTGGCATATTGATGTACTGGTTGCATTGTGCTTGCCACGTGAGTATCTCCGGGGAAATTGTGACCGCCAGTTTTTTTTAGATTTTTTTCTATTCCGCCAGATTCTCTGGGGCATTTTTGAATGTTAGAGGCTGCGGGCCTTCCGCCTGCTCCTCTTGCCTTGCTTGCACAACTGCTCCCAGACATGGGCGCAGACTAATCCCCTCTATGAGATTATCAAACTAGATTTAGTCTTGAATTAAATGGGTTGCAAAAGAGTTTGCAATGAGAAAGAAAATTAACAACTGTGATTTATTTATTTATTAATAAGCATGATATTTGATTAAGCAGATAAAAATTAGTAGCCTTTCTAGTCACCATCCTTACTAAACACCATCTACAAACTAAATTTATCTAGTATAGTAAATCTTACACTTGATTAATATAAACCTTGGCAGCATTTATATAGTGGTTGATGATAATTTAAGAAGCTTTTCTATTATACATTATTATAGTCAATGACCACTGCCTCCCAAGTTTAATACCAGTAGATAAACGTTGGAAAGGGGCCAGTCTTGACTGTATTGGCGTTGCATGACAATGACCTACTCAAAGATACAAATAGCAATGTGGTCCATAAAGTTCCTGAAAAAGTATACGCCATGCATAGAGTTTTTCTGGGTTTATCCTCCTTACCCAATAATTTAATTTCCCCTTAATTGGTGCTGTGTTGCCCCCAGATTGGCCCACATAAAAAAACTTTAAATACTATTATTGTATATATAAATATGAATGCTCCATAATCTTTCTAAAAAATATTACAAAATTGGTGAATATATTTTTGAATATGATTTTTAAAGAACTTCATAGGGTATTTTTTATTTTAAATCATTAAACATAATAAAAAAATTAACATTTATATATAGAATGTAAAAATAAATAAATAAATAATGGTAATTAATATATTGTTTTGACTATGCAGTACAATGTCATTCATTATATGCCTAGAATTTGGTTCAGTTTTTGCTTATTGATCAACTTTACAAATTAAAGAAGAAAATCCTTGAAATTTACAAAGCTAAAACCAGCAGAACTAACAATAAAGATTGATTTGGCATAGATGTAGTTTGCAACATGATATAAAAATCAGTCCTAATTAAAACTTAGATTCTAAAAATCTTGTTACTATATATAAAAAGGATTAAAAAACTCTTAAATCTATAAAGTTCAAAAATAAAGCTAAGCTAAAATAAAGATAGAAGAATTAGCATAAATTTAGTTTACATCATAATATAACTATAAATAAGAAATGATAGTAAACTCTATAACTAAACAAACTGATTTTTTACTTCCTAAAGCAAACCTGACTTGAGTTACTTTTTTTACTATAGAAACAAGAAAGATAAGGGAATAAACCAACACGTCTCTGAGAAATGCTGTCATGGAAACTACCACAATTACATTGGAGAGCAATTCCTCACCATAAATGAACCCTTCCAGTATACAACCACCACAAGGCTTTCAAATGAAAAATCAAAATGTGAGATAAAATTAGAATAACATTAAATATATATGACAGCAGTCCAATATTTCTACTAGTCAGTTGGGATGCCATCACCTAAAATACTTTGAAACCTGTCAGATGAAGTAATTCATATGTAAAGACAACTATGCTTCCGCTAAAGGCTAATAATTTTGGCCCTTTTTATACCTTTGGGGGGAATAAATTAACGATTAACTGATGATGGAGTAATTTCATTCAAAATGTTAAATGACAAAAGAATGACCAAAAAAGCTTATGAACCAAGTTACCCAATAGAAGAAATTGAACGTTTCATTTGTATATCATCTGAAAAGTAACACACCATCTAGAAACCCTATATTTCAGCATTTATAAATCTAATATGAAAAGAATTATAAAAATTCAGTATATGTATGATGGACTAAAAATAAAAAACGTTTTCTAAACATCATTTTTGACATAAAGCCAAAATTTTTATATTTGATGGCTAAAAGCAAGATGTATAAAAGTTTCTACTATGATTCTGGAAATCTTTAAACACAACAGAATAAAAAAGGGCAAAATAAACAAAAAATTTTATCAAAAAAGAAAAAGTAAGTGAAAAAATGCCTAGATCTGATATAAACTTATAAAAGATTTGATACAAAAATGTTGAAACATCTTTATTAGCCTCAGTTTTGCGTTCAGAGATAGCTTTGACAGTTTAATTTCCTCAAGCTGCATATAAGCTTTAGGTTTGGTCATTATAATTTTTGCATAAACTATTTCTCAAATCAAGGTGCGTTCCAAATGGCAACTGTAAAGATTGGTACATTATATAGCAAAAAAATCAATAGTTCAGATATTCCTTTTAGAGGATGGCAAAGAGAGGTGACAATGTTTTTACTATCTTTTTCAGTTAAAACTGCAGGATGAAGGACAACTTACACTAGAAATAGATTCTTCATTTAGCAGTGAATCAAATAAAATATGGCACCCCAGCAAAATTGGAAGGTGGCTAATTAATTGTTATCTAAAGTTTTGTTAGATGTTATGAGGTAATCAAACTATCCCTTTTATCTTATTATATGTCTTGAATACTTGAAAATCTTATCTTAAATTTTCACCTTATTATAT
>JAKSZP010015314.1:0-24671 GCA_022478985.1 Massospora cicadina | reverse complement strand
TAGGCAACTCTTTCACCTATTCGGTATTCTGATAAGGCTGGTCAGTTCTTATCATCCATCGTTTTTTGCTTGTATCCTTTTCTTCAAAGTCATATCAAATGCTTGTAATTGCATTTCAATCAGGATATTCGTCAGTCAGTTCAGTAATGCTCAGCACTCATCCTCAATGTTGGTTCCACCACTGAATATAAAGATTTGTGGCAACGCGGCCTTCCTCCTATATAGCAATTCAAATGGCGTTTTTCCCATCGCCATATGATGACTGATATTGTAGGTGGAATGTCACCAAACTCAGGTACGTTCCCCCTGCGGAAGTTCTTCCTGTGACCAGCATTTTCAGCGTCACAGCCAGTGTTCCATTAACTCGTTCCACCAGTCCATTCATCTCCAGCTAGTAGGGTACAGACATGACTCCTCAGATCCCCATTATCTCATTTAATTGTGGGATCACATGAAACGTGAAGTTTGTTTCATTGTCACTCAGAAGGACCTGCAGGCATCCATGTTGGTATACTAATTGATTCATGATGAACTTCGTGGTACTGATAGTATCTACTTTCGCCAGGGCCTTCATCTCAAACCATCTCATCATATGATTGATTGCAACTATTATGTACTTGACTCCCCCTATGCTCATCGTCAGCGGTCCCATCACATCAATGAACACTATATTCCATGCAAATCCAGTGCAGACCAGTTGGTATTCAGTCTTATTCTTATGTGGATTGTGAAACTGGCACTCCACACAACAAGCTAGATAGTCAGCGACATCATAGTTGATTGACTCCCAGTAGTACTAGCAAATATGGTCAGTCATTTTTCTCATGACTCCATTCCTGACAACCTTATGAGCAGCTTGAACAATATCCTCTCTTTTCAATGGCTTTGGGAATAGTAACCGCTTCCCATTAATCATCTTAAAAACTTGTCCATCCATGGTCCTGGTGTTTTCCATCCCTTTTTGAAGCACACCTTTAATTTCTTGAGGCTCATTGCAAATTTCTCCGTCAACCATTCTCTGGAATAACTCATCCGCCTGCTGTTATACCATCTGGACCATTGGTAACCGCAATAAGCCATCCACATTCTGATGAGAAGACCCCTCTTGATGGACAATTTCATAACTGTAAGCCTGTAACTTCAATGCCCATCGGGCCAGTTGTCCTTCTGGTTCTTGCAAATTGTGAATACAACGCAACAAGGGGTGGTCCATCACCACTTTGAAGTGCGTTTTGTGGATGTACGCCCAAAACTTTTTATAGGCGTAAATGACTGCAAGGCAATCGCGCTCACTTATGGTGTAGTTCCTCTCAGTTGCTGAGAGTGCCCAGCTCACATATGCCACCGGATGTTCATCCCCAAGTTCATCTACTTGGCTTAATATAGCGCCGATTGCCTTCAACAAAGTATTCGTTTGTATAATAAACTCTTGATCAAAACTTGGATATTTCAAATTGGATAATTTATCAGGTAATGGCATAATTCATCAAAGGCTTTCTGTGCTTCTTCATTCCATATGAATCCTTTCTTCAGATATTTCAACAGATGGAATAAAGGCTCAGCAATTATTGAAAAATCCCAAATAAATCTTCTATAGTATCTAACCATTCTAAGGAACACTTGGATATCTTGGACAATCTTTGGCACAGCCATTTATTCTATGGCTTCGGTCTTCTGGTTCTCTTGGAAAACCATGCTGGCAATCTCATTTCATCATAGGTCTGAAAATCATGGACCATAAAAATTGATACTTAATATTTTATATTTTAATATGTTTTTTGTATTTTTCTTTTGCAATGGGACTTTTAACCTACAAAGAGGTTCATAAATCCTTCTTTTCCCCTTTATCTAAACTGGGTCCTAAGTATACTATAAGGCTACCGGTTAGTATGGTTCAAAATCTTATCCTCTAAAATTTAGTCATCTATTTGCTTCAGTGGTCCTCTTCTAGGACTTGACTAAAATCTCAGGACATAACCATTTAATGGTTCAGAGGTCCTCTGGGAACATTGAACTTATTTTCTCTTAGTCCAATACTTCTGATTTTTTAGTATTGACCTTCTTCACTATACGACAAGCAGCGCTGTTTTTTCATGTATAGGCTACACTTTCCAACTTTGGCAATGCTCTTTAATGTTTTCACTCATTAGGCCTTCAATACCAACTGGGTATTTATCCAACAGGTCCTAATTTCATCTCATATTTTTAGCAACTGATGCTTGAATCTTTGTATCTCATTAGTCAACAGTTCCATTTGATTGTATAGATCGTTTTTCTTCTAAAAAAGATTTTTGGCCTTCGTGGCCATCCAAAATGTTGGAAATAAATCCACTGGTGGATCTGGAAACGATCTCTTATCTACCACATATTGATCTGGCTTCGTTACTTCATCCAAATTTCTTTATAAATTGGTGAACTTGTCTCCAGCAATTTCTGATCATTGATTGAGTGTTATTGAGTCAAAAGATTCTCTCCACTATCTTGGATTAATTGTTTCCTGTTTTAACTTCATAACTTCTTTGGTATGTCAATCCAATACACTTAATTGATTGCTTCCTATTCATCCAATGCTTATCTAAACGCTCACTCCTCAGTACTATTTAAAGCGGACCCAAATCTCAGCCTGAGTTGATCCTGCTGTTCCTCAGGACTATTTCAAGTGGACCCAATTTCAACCCAAGTTGGCCCTGATGATCCTCTTCATCTCAGGTAGATGTCATGTGGAACAGGTTTTCTAGCAGTACTAGATAGTTCCATATCTAGGCTGCAAATCCTTTTCCTGAATATTGAGTATCTTTAATTCGCTTCACTCAGAGCTCCATTTCTGAGCTAGGTGAATGCAATTGAACGTGATCCACTATAACATTCTGTCTTCATTAGTGTTACTTTCCTTAGTAACCTATTTCCAGAATTAGAAACATCTTCATAGGACATCATGTTTTAATCTCTTCTACTCAATTATGCCCCTGTAGTGAGCACCACTTTGTAAAAATTTATAGGTTATCTGATTATTTTCAGCCAATAACCCCTATAAATATATTACTTGCACACGTTTGGGTTTTATGCAATTCTCTGCATTGTATAATAGTTGATATACTCGTTTGATAAAAGTATGACGACTATTATCCATAGTCGAATGGAAGTATTAGATTTCAGTTGAACACTCAGCTAGTATTTCCTCTTGATATACTTATGATGTCCTGAATATGGATTTGTTCCTTCATACCACCTAACTCAATCTACGCTCAGATCACTGTTTACGGTTTCTCTGGTTTGACACACAGTTGGCAGAACCCTGATTTAATTCAGCTTCTTTTCTGGATCCCCAATAAGATCCTTACTCTTTTAAAAGAGTCTCCCAATTATCGCACACAGCAATAATATCCCTGAGAAAAAATAGAACAAACGGATGCAGATAAGGTTTACTAAGCTAAGATTTAAGTAAAAGTAATAATCTGGCAAATCATTATCTGGTAAATTATATATATCTTTATTAGTGAATTCTAGGGAATTTATAGTGGGGGATTCAGTGCCCAACCCTTAGTTGACACCTCCTTGATGAAACAGCAGCCGTTGCCATTGAATCACCCATCCTCATCTCAGCAGTGATGGTCTTTCCCATCCTGGCTAGGTTTTCATCACTGGAAATCCTAGAGACCTAAAACGGAAAGAGTCAGAAAACGTGTCCTTAACGTTTTCCTCTCAATGAAAGTGAATCAACCATATTTTACAAGCGACCTGCTTAGGTAATGAAACTTGTTACCCATTAAGGCAGGTCGCGAACCAACTAATTGATTTTCTAGCTGCATATGGCATCACTTGCCTCACAACTTACTCCTTAAATTCCCAATTGGTCAGTGATTAAACCTGACCAATCCAAATTGGTACACCTGATAGTTACTCAACTATCAGATGCCCTATTTCGTCAGCAACTCTGCCTGATAAGATCATAAGCATTCATCCAGATTGATCCCTGATGGATCTGACCAGGCGAATAACCTAAAATCCCCAAAACATAGTTACCCTAAAATCAGGGTCAACCAATTTTCAATTCACCTCACATTAGGGAATTATCCCTTAGCGATCCCTGGTAATCTATACGGCTGGGAATATGGGCAAAAATCCCAACTCTAGGTTTAAAATTAGTTACAAGAGGAGTGGAGAGGGTTTTAATGCCAGCAACTGGTGCAGAATCAGAGATCTTAGTTTCTGCATAGTAGTAGGAGGTCTACTGATCCAACCGTCATATTAGGCCTTCATGGGCCTCTTGGGTATTGTACCAGTTTCAGTTGAGGGAGTAAACAAACGCTTTATGAGCAATCTTCTCTTTCAGGGCTTTAATATCGGCTCCCTGAAAAAGAAGCTGGCTTTCTAGGTTGGTCAAATGAGTCTCAATCCCTCGTTAGGTTTGTTCAAGTTGAAAAATGTGACAATTGGTAATCCTGGTGAAGGCGTTAAAATTATCATTTTCATCTGAAAATGCCTCAATAGAGACCCAAGGCTTAATGTGGACTCCAACTACTCGGGGTTTACACCCTTGGACTACACTCAGATCTGATCCGTAAGGCAGCTAGGGCTTCTAAGACAACCTACTTAAAAAATTCATCAGGGTCTCTGGGAGTAGGTGCCGCGGGGCCAGAGGGCCCTCAAGGCCCATGGGGACCTTCAGGACCTTTGAGCCCCTAAGCCCTTCAAATCCTTCACTCCTGGAGGTGTAATCGTTAGAGGCCAGCTCCTTATAGTGTTGCTGAAGAGTCTGCGCCAGATCTTTGACCCATTGGAGGCGCCGGTTCTAAGAAGCCTCAAGGAGCTGGACATTCTGATAAAGTTGGTCTTTGAGGTAACCGGATATTCTGCTATCCATCACCGCATCTGTGCTAAAGCTTCATTGATTAATTGTCAGTTATCAGTAATGGCTTCACAGTTGTTGTGGATAGTGAGAGGTTGCATTGTAGAAGTTGAAAACATAGGAGTTAAAGTTTAGGTAAGCCCTAATTATCAGGAGACTTCATGATGGTGCAACCTGACTAACTGGAGGAGGTGATGAATTGCAGGGTGGACAAAATTGTGAAGATAGCTCTTAGTCCCCAAGTTCAGTTAGCCCGCTGGTAGCTGGGCCAAGGTAAAAAGTTCCTCGCATGGTAGAAGGCATTGAAGAGGCGCAGGAGCAGCTTGATTGATCCCCATGGAGTATGTGCCATTTAAGAACTTTTGAATAATGTCATTAAGGTTCTCATAATAAAGTTGATACTTTAAATATCAACTGAAGGTAGAGAGAGCTGGAACGTGGCCAACTAATTTAAACTTTTGGGATGCGTGAGTGGTACTTCATATTGTGAGGTACTAATCCATCATGCGACGCTTCTCAACGTCATAGGCTGAATTTTGTGACTTTTTGTATTCTCCATTGTTCTTAATAGATGATTTCACTTTGATACAGCTCAGAGCCCCCTATGGTGAGCACCACTTCTCTCAGCATAACAGTTCTATTGTCTGTGACCAAAGTTAGAAAAATAGGCTTGAAGTTAAAAATTAGAAGAAAGGTCAAAAACAAAAAGATTGGGAGAATATAGACTGCTTTATTGAGTTAAAAAGCGTCGCTGTCATGTTTACATAACTTAATTGATTGTACCAACAGCCAAGACAAGGCTGGGCGTCAGGAGGCCCAAAAGGTCAAGCTTCAGGACCTCCATGACCTTTAGCACACCTTGGACCAACGCTGGGTGCAGGCCAGATATGCCTAGGTTGGTCCAAATGAAGTGCATGACGCCCAGCCCTATGTTATAGCATTGACGTTAAAATGGACGAGTTACCTTACTAACCACAATGGTTTGGTTGTTAGGAAAATGTGGTTTCAAAACCCATTTAGCTTTAAAAATTTCCAACTTGGGTTGCCTTACCTTCAATTGATAACTCAAGTTCAGTCCATTTCTAGCTATAGAGCCCTGCCTGATGGATGTGCACTTATTGGTGCACATGGGCTTAGCACACTTCCACTAATCAATGATTCCCCCAAAATCGTTTAAATAAAATTCTTCAAGACCAACCTTCCTTATTGGTCATTCTCTTATAAATAAAAGACCCTCATTAGTTTACGTTTTTTCTATATTAACTTGGAAGAACCTGTGCGTGGAACTTTTTGTAGAGGTCTTTCACAATGTTAGCCGTTTGATTTGCACAATTTTACCCTTGCATCTGGTTCACTGCTGGGCCGCCCTGGTCCCGTCCAAACCGAGGAACCCTTGAACTCAAGCCCAGATCCCTTTTGGATATGGACTCCACTTTGTGGTCCACCCAAGTCTTGTTAATTGTTCAATATCTATTGATTTATACCGAGTTAAACACTCTCACCTTTTGTTACTTTAGTTCCAGCACCCTCTGCGGGGCTATGCTTACCTTAAACTGACGACTAGTTCCCTGGCGGTATGGCTGTGCACCTTGCACCATCTTGCTGGGAACGGGAGAGTTACATATACTTTTCTGACAATCAACATCTATAGTTATGTAGGGAAATGGTGCCTCATGGACCTTTGTGGCCCCAAAAGATCATGATCTTTTACTGCCTTCTGGATCAACCGCATGGTTGGAATCCTCATTGTACTGCATCATTCCCATGAATGAAATGGTGGGGGTCACACCTCACATGATTTGGGAAGTGGGGATGGGATTCTGAAGGTGTTTCATTCGATTCTCATATGTGTGATGCTTCCTGATTGAATCTAGTTTTGGCGCCTTTGGGTTAAGGTTCTGTTTGTGCTGGTTTAAGAGTCAATCAGTTGAGGCTTGATAGAGGATCAGGTATTTAACTCATCTGCCATCTCAAATTCCAACACCATTAAGTGTAAAATCTACATGGTTTTATTAGAAAATCTTGCAACTTTGTGAAGACATTGGAAAGATCAAGAAGCTCTCCACCATGATTCGTATTCTCAGTCCCCAACAGGGGGCTCAACCAGAAGTCAATCTAAGTGGGGAAACTTACCTAGCAGGCCAAATTAAAGCAAAAAGTCAAAGAAAAAGGGCCAAAACAGGGATTAAACTTGACACTCCATTAAAAATTGAAAAAATGAATCAAGTTATGATTTTTGGGGAAAGTGACTCACTAATAGCATGGAACATTAAATGATACTATTGAGGTACAAATTGGATTTAAGTCATATTATTAAATTCAAAATCTGAATTTTAAACCTACTACTGTAATTTAGCTTTATAGCTCTCTCAAGGCAACATAAGACCCAGCACCCTGCTAATGTAAGGGTGATTGGTTTTGCTTTTAATAAATATACATTGAGTTTAATAAAACCGTTTGTTGGACATTGGATTATTAAAAACTTAGAAGAAAGTCCCAGTGGTAAATTGTCTAAATACTACTAATAATGCCCCACCTAACTCTACGACGAAATAATTTAACTAAAAGTAATAATTTTACTCCTAGCCCTCGGCCAAATAGCATGGATCAAGTTAACATCATGACAATGAACCCCCAGTTGAATAGGCCTACTGACTTTGGAAGTCCACCCAAGCACTAACTTAAATTTAGTGCTATCGTCTAAGGAAAAACCGCTCCCTTTATAGACCTGAGGGGTTTCAAATGGTGAAAAAAATTTTACCCGCCTAAAAAACTAGAGCATCCTTTGATTGGTCAAGATGAGAAAATATTTTTAAAATGGATGATTGGGTGAAACATAATTAAATTGTTATCACATGGATCTAACATACCTGCTGTTGACCAATCATCCAGATTAAAGCCATATCAGGGTAAAAAGTTTTTTTGTGAGCTTTGTAAAAGTTGAAATTTTCATAACACAAAACCTTGATACCCACTGCCTATACTGAATCTAATCTCGCATCCCACTATTAGCTCCTAGTACCACAAGTACCAGGAGGAATTCTTTTAATAGAATATCATCTAATATACCATTTTAGCTTATTGGAAGTAAAATATTTGTGATTTTATTTATAGCCTTAAGATTTTTATAAACAGCTTCCAATTACCTTGTCACTCCTGCGTTTGTTATATTGTTAATATCCTGCAGATAAGCACCTGCAAGCAACTCCTTGCCAGGATTCCAAAAAATTAGTGCTCACTACAGGGGCTACTTGTACATCACAAGCTTATTTATAACTAAGATGGAAAAAGCTCTTGCCTCTAGCATCACTGTTTGGATAAAAAAATGTAAATGTGCAGGGGGAAATTGGATAGGTAGCCCCTACCATCACCTTAAGAGATGAACACTTTAACCGCATTAATATACCAGAGTCCCAACTGATTACCTGGTTAGTGACTGAAGTGGTTAAAGACCTGACTCATGGCATACTGAACCCCGGGGATATTGCTTCCCATAAGAGGTTTCTTGGTGGAAGACCGCCTGATGGTCATCTATGAAACCTGAACCCTCATTGGCACTTACAGTCAACTCAAAAACTTTACTAAATACATCTGCAATCTTGCACACCCAGCTGTGTTTCACATGTTTTAACTGTTTGGAGTATACCGTGTGGAACTGCACCGCCACCTGGTGAACCATGATGTCCTGATACTAGCTTATGGCAATATTTATAACTTGGCCTCCAATCCTTTAAAAAAGTTGAAATCTGACGTGGAGGCCAAATGTTTATTTATTATTCAGCTACATATGTGAATTAAGACAATTAATACTGGCGTAGTGAAGTATGTTGAAGAGGCCATGAAGATCTGCTGTGTTGAGTTTGATATTTACAATTCAGAGACTTGCACTCTACCTTAAAGTTTGTGAAGGAACTTTATGAATCATTAGAAGCAAACAACTGTGAGCTTTTTTTAAGCGTCTACTTCTCAGCAGAGTGATGAACAAAGAATAGTCGTTATGGAGCAAAAACTGTAAAAGCCTTGTCACGTGTTGAGGAGCTCAAATGGTGGCCCTTGCAAGAATCTCCTGGGTCTACTCCTGCTTTAGAAGCCAAGGTCGCAAAGTTAGAGATAGAGTTGAATCTCAAAGCCTCTCTTGAAAACACTAAGTATTTGGCTCAAAGGGTCAGTGAATGTGTTAAAGGGATCTCAAAGTGTCAAGACCTCCCTTGAAGTGGTTGATTTGTTGAAGGATTTATATTCTCAGTTGATGCAAGTTAAGGGTTGACTTACTTTTTCCAAAGGATCCCACCCGCCTGGCAATGAGGAGTGTAAGAAAATAAAAGAGGAACTTTAAAAATATGTTGAGGTGGTGGAAGTTGATCAACAAAACCCTAGTATTTATTATCTAACCTTCATTTAATGATATGGAGCCAGGAGCTATGTTCACGAACCTGAGACTCACTAGCTGGTGATAGATGTTAAACTGACTTTATGCAAATTCGTTTCTCAAAAGCCTCCTGAGCCATAAACCTAGACTTGACACTATCTAAGAGAAAATTGATTGGCTCTATCACTTTTTTGACCAGATGGAAATTTTCTCAATGACTACTGGACACAATACTCCTGCCATCCATGCCCTCACTGGGAGTGACCACGACCCTTTTAAGCTTACTTTTAAGGACAAGTTTGTCCCAGGTGAGGGTATCATTGCCTCATTTCTATACATCTATAATTTGGCCATGGAAGGGGTGATCAATCACCAGAAGGTCAAGCACATCCTCTCCTGCCTCAGTTGCATGGCCCAAGAGGTATGGTTCCTCATATGATAATCTTAGTACTTGGGCTGAGGTTAAGGAGGCACTTATTAACAGGTATGGCTTGAGACAAAGTCTAAGCATGAAATAAGGCCTTTATACGCAACATCATGAAAAAGGGAGAATTGGTTGCTGGCTTTTCTGAACAGTTCTACATTGAGGCCCAGATGGTGTTGACTTATAAAATGTAATCTCTTAACGATGCCTTTGCTGCCATCCTGATTGGGTTGGCTCCTCATCCTTCCCAGGAGATTCACATTACTTCAGTGAAACGTCACTTCCAGTACATTTACAATATCAAAGAGGCTTTGCTAGATGTCATTGATTTTAATAAACTTGAGACTACTTGAGAAGTTGTGTGAAGACCTCTAGTCCTAGCCATTGTGATCAAATCTAAAGCCTTGAGTTCTGATTATTGAGGATCAAAAGCCAAAGCCTAAGCAAACTGAGCGTCCCAAGTTTGCCTACTGTAACAAGGTTGGTATTTTTAACACTGTGTGCCTTAAGAAGAAATCCAACAGTGAAGAGCAGGGAAAAGAGATTTCAGCGTAGGGACTGGAACCCCTTCTGCTGGTGAATCTTGTGTTCCTTGGCTCCTCCCCCATTGCTATTGCTCAATTGACTTATATTTATAACACCCTGGTGAAGAATATGAAGGGGTTTTTGAAGATGATGGATACTATGTTTTGAAGCACCAGTTGAAGTTGAGATTCCAGATTGGTTGAACTTTAATGTGTAGATGAGGCCACAATACCTGATGAAACTTAACTTAAAAATTTCTATGGTATCCTTAGTTTATTAACACTGCTAGTGATGCTGACCAGTTCCTTTCCTGGTTGATCTTACCTATTCAGCATGTTCACAACTCGAAAAACATCAGGGAGAGATATCCTGAGACAGCTTACAAAATTACCTCCACTTCTGCCTTAAGGAGGTCCTAGTTCTCTCTCCTAACTTTAGTGAAACTATAACCAAGGTAGGGGTCATTATCCAAAAAGGTCCAGGTTATGGCCATTCTTGACACTGGGTCCTCAATCAATTTAATCTGCTCAAAACTTATCAATAAAATTAAGTTGGCGCCTGACATGGAATACACCAAGAGTATAAACTGTGGGTGCAAACAGCACTAATGATTTTGGGGCATACTCCTCCCTACCTATTCAAATTAAGAAGCTTATCCTGTCAGCACCCGCTGTGGCCTTGGACAACAATATTTATGATATGCTTGTTGGCACTCAATTTATGCTTGAGTATGACGGAATCATCAACATGAAACAAAATTATTTCTCTCTGCTCAATTATGAGGTTCCTTTAGTTTTAACCAACAAAGACAATGGCAAGAAAGAATATTTTTGCCTGAATGAGCTTTCTTATTCTGAAGTATCTTTACATTACACAACTTTTGGGCGGATTAAATAAAACTGGCTGATTTTGTGGACGCTATGGAGTGAATCCTTTATATTCTTCAGAAGAAATAGTGATTAAATTTGGTGAACAATGAGTGATTGATATCAAGTTTACTTTATAAACCCCTCATAACTGCTTATTGCACATACTAAGCATCAATGAAGTTAGTCCTTTAGAGCCTCAAGTATTGTCTAGTACACTAGACCCAGTCTACCAGAGACCTATCAATATAATTAAACTTTAACTATGGGGACATCATTGTGAAAAAATATCAGGAGATTCGAGAAGCCCATTGATCTCAATTGAGGATATTGAAAGTGTAATGATCAATGATTGTTACATGAATCTCATAAGGTGGGGATTATGAGATTTGTGTGCATCAATGGTTGCAATTCCATTATTCTAAGTAGGATTTTCCTATTTGGGTCAATAATGGAATAAAATTAGATAAATTATATATTTAATTGGTTGTTCATTCTGAGGTTCCCCTCTGATTCTTTGTTGAGTTGCCTGGATGCCATCAATCTTGGAGGCTTTTGTGCCCCTCATTACCTAAAATTCACTTAGACTTTTTAGGAAGTATTTCAAAGCGAGTTCAGCCCTGTTGGACCTCACTTTGGAATTCTATTCTGACTTCAGGTCCACTTCCTAAAAAAGGCTGCTATTTGCTGGACTTGTTTTATTAAATCTATTTTATTAAAGTGAGGTTGGGGGTGCAGATGGCAGTGCAAGGAGGAGGAGAGGAAGGGGGTGGACGCGCTGGGATACTCTTGAGAGTGGCCTTGCCCTGGTGAGAGGGGAAGGAGCTAGAGTGGCCCGAGGTGACAGAGGTTGGTTGACCACACCTCAGCTGGGTAACCCCAAGGCAACAGAGGCTGTAGGGATTCACCTCAGCCCGGGGCCCAAGGCAACAGAGGCTGGTGCACCGCACCTCAGCCTGGTATGCCCAGCAAGACCGTCCATTAGGAAAGGACCATCTGGAGTTGGTACGGCCATATATGGGGGTGGGTTTTTAGGGCTGGTGGTGGGCCGGGCCTTGGGAGCCCCGCTCATTACAGAAAGGATTCACTTTTCAGTTCTATGTTGGATATGGGCTTACCTACTGACCAATTGGTTATGTACTTTTCCTAACGTTCATATTTTAGATAAACTAACCCAAGACAAGCTTGAAACAGTTAACTTTTTATTAAAGGCCTACAATGATATCTTCTCTAAATCTGATACTGACGATGTGCACATGAAGGATTGGAGCCACACAATTGATCTTGGTGATGCCCATTGCATCCAGTCCAAATCTTATTGTAAATCAAAAGTCAAAGAGCAAGAATTGAGGACAGGACTCAAACATTCACTAGCCGCTGGATCACTAGTGTCTTCCCAAAGCCTTGGCCATCTCCTCTCTTGCTTATAAAAAGGGAAATGAAGATCATCATGTAGTTATGTACTGCTGAAAAATGAACAACCTCATGAAAAAGGATAGTTATCCTATACCTCACATTGATGATGAACTGGCACAACTCTCTGGCTCTAAATTCTTTCCCGCTATGGACTTGGCCAGCAAATACTGGCAAATAGACCTCTCCCCACAAGATCAGGAGTTTGTGCTCTCATTTGCAGAGAAGGGCTATTTTAACCCACTTGACTACCTCAGGGTTGCGTAGTTCATTTGCAACCTTCCAGCAAGCAATGAATCACATTCTACAGGAACTCAAGCCAAGTCGTGTAAAAGTCTAAATTGATGACATCATGTGTTTTCTAAAGCTTTTAGTGAGCATCTTACTCATCTAAAGGAAGTTTTTCAATGCCTCCGTGGGTCAAACATTAAGTCTAAACCATCAAAGTGCACTTTTTGTTTTTTATCAAAATTCACTTTTTCCAAAAAAATTAGATTTTATCAGACATACTATCTCCCAGGAAGGAATTCAACCCTTGCAAGATAAGGGTGAAGAAATATTCAAAATACCTCCATCTAAAGATTTATGAGATATTCAAGTGATTCTGGGTATATTGGGGTATTACCATCAATTCATCCCTAGTTTCGCCCAGCTTAGTGAGCCTCTCGTTTGACTATTGTCTAGAAACACTCTTTTCTACTGGGGTTCTGAACAAAAGGCCGCATTTGAGATGCTAACGCACTTTCTACAAGAACATCCTATCCTGCGCCACCCAGTTTATGGTAAAATTTTCATCTTGTTTACTGATGCCTCTGATTATGCCATTGGAGCTATCCTGGCTCATTTGAATGAAAACGGTGTGGATCATCAAGTTTCATATTCTAGAAGATGCTTTCAAAAGCTGAATGCAACTTCAGCGTCTCATAGAAGGAGTGCCTTGCTATCTTACTTGATGTAAAGCACTACCTCCCTTTCCGTAGGGGTTTACATTTACCATGGTTCTCAACCAGCCTCCTTTAGATTGGCACAAAATATGAAGGATCCTAACAGACGTTTTTCTCAAAGAGCTTTTAAGCTTCAAGTTATGATATGAAGGTTGAACACCAGGCTTAAACTTTCCATATGAATGTCAATGGGTTGACTCAGTTGCCTATCCTTTACTTGGATAATAGTGAAGCTGAGAGATTACATGACCTCCCAATGATCCCTGATGTTTGCATGATGAGTATGAACCTGTCAAAAACTGCTAACCCAACACTCCCACAACACTAAACTGGAGAGCGGGAAGGTATATAAAAAGTTAGGGGCCAATTGGTTGCCTTATCTTTGACCTTTGGAACAAGTGCCTGCTACCATAGAGGCCCAATCTACCCTGGGGCGTGGAGGAGTGCGTAAGCCTATGAGTGAATTAGAGTGTAATACTATTAAGAGTGAGACAATAAATCATCAACAAAAGCCCATATGCCTTCCTAACCTATAAAAAGCAACCCAGTATCAAGACCAAATATCAATATCAACCTACTACCCCTCAACAACCTTTCTATACAATAAGCCTAGAAGTGGTAGGTCCCTACCCCAGTTTTCTGATGGGAATCGATATATACTAGTAGGAATTGATCACTTTAAAAAATTAATTGAGGCCGTGGCTCTCCCAGCTCAAACTGCCAAGGCTACCGCAACTTTTCTGCAGCAGTATATTTTCACTCGCTATGGCTGCCCCCAGGTGATACTGTGATGATGAAAAAATTTACCTTCAGAGTGGTCAAGCTCCTGGCTACCTCCATGGGAGCACAACAACTCTTCTCAGTCATATATAATTCTTCTATAAATGGTACCATAGAAAGAGCAAATGGAACCTTGGTTTCTATTTTATGGAAAATGGCCACTTCAGACCCTCTACACTGGTATCAGTTCTTTCCTAGTGCCAACACGGCCTATCATACCAGTTATCACTGGATCCTTAAAATGTCTCCTTTCCACGTTTTATATGGTCAAGAACCTGGAATATCCACCCTCTTAGATAAAGATTTACTTTCTGGTAGGACTGAAGATCCTGACAAAGCCATGAGGAGGTTAGCCCAACACATCATTCAGTTACAATATGATGTTATGACCAACTTAGCTAAAACCATTACAAAAGAGGGTGAGATGCTAATGATCTCAGATCACCTCTGCCCTCTAAAAAAATATCAATATGGTTTTATACTAACACAATTGCATCACCCCTCAGAAGTGGCAAACTCAGATATATTTGGGAAGGACCTTTTGTCATCAATTATAAGAGAAGCGATGAGTATTCTTTTAGTCTCCTACCAATAGAATCACTATAAACTGGGTACATGGAAGATTTTTATATCTATTCTCCCCACCAACATTCTTGAAGGGATAATGTCAGACAATTGTATTCTCAACTAGTTGAGAAGAATGTCCCAGTAGCAAATAGTCTAAATACTACTAATAATGCCCCACCTAACTCTATGGAGGAATAATTTAATTTAGAGTAATAATTTACTCTTAGTTTTCGGCCAAATAGCATGGATCAAGTTAACATCATGACTATGAACCCCCAGTTGAATATGCCTACTTACTTTGGTAGTCCACCCAAGCACTAACTTAAATTTAGTGATATCGCCTAAGGGAAAAACACTCCCTTTATAGACCTGAGGGGTTCCAAATGATGAAAAAAAATTACCCGCCAACCAAAAACTAGAGCATTCTTTGATTGGTCAAGATGAAATAATATTTTTAAAATGGATGATTGGGTAAAACATATTAAATTGTTATCACATGGCTCTGTTATACCTGCTGTTGACCAAATATCTAGAACAGAGCCATATCAGAGTGAAAAGTTTTTGTGAGCTCTTATAGGTTGGTTGTCATTTTGCCAAAACCTTGATACCCTCTTCCTATAGTAAATTTAATCTCGCATCCCACTATTAGCCTCTGAGTACCACAAGTACTGGGAGGGATCATTTTAAAAGAGTATAATATTTATATCAAACTTATTAGAAAAATGGTTGTTAAATATTTTATAGTCTTATATCTTATAAACAGCTGCCAAATATTTTGGCACTCCCAATTTTGTTATGTTGTTGAAATCCTGCAGATAAACACTGGCAAGTAACTTCTTGCCAGGATTCCAACACTATTCTTTGAAAAACTTTACTTTTTTATTTTTAATAAGTTAATATATATGGGCAACAATGCCCTGGTTTAAAGCCTTTCCAACACCTCCTCAAATGCACCCACCTATAATACTTTGAACCAGAGGTGCCTTGTGGACTATGGCTGCCCTTATGGGTCTTGATGTACCCACAAAGTAAGCCAGATCTTTTCTTGACACACTGGGTTCCTAATAGTACTAGTGGGGTCATTACTTCTTCAGCTCTTCATTTTTCTGCAGCGTATACTTCCAAAATTAAGGCCAACTGGTTAGATTTCTCTGAGAAAACTTCATTAACATATCGGACATATTGCACTATTTTTTGTCAGTATATCCATAATCATGGGTTGAGTATGCATTCAGATATGAGGAAAATTGGACTGGCAAACTGGAGGAGTAAGTTGTTGGGTTTTGAAGTTGGTTGTGTAGCCCAAGGTGGTTGCTCTCCCAAATAGGTGCAATAGCAACCCCAATGGAAGACCTGACATTGGGTGCAGGGGGCTTGGCATTGGTGTAATTGATGCCACGGTTGGCCACATTTAAAGAAGAGGAGTTAATTGTATGGCCAATACCTTTTAACTAACATATTTAGATTCTAAATTTGCTCATAAGGGCATGGATCTGTTGATTAACCTCTGAAAGTGGCTTGATATTGGGTAGCTTCAGGATATACTCAGAGTTAGAGGTATCCAGATTAAGGGGTCTAATTTATTGAGTTAGATTTTTTGGGGTGGCTTACATCAGCAATTCACCATTAATGCATACTTCCAGCAAATAATGACTGCTTGATTAATGCAAGTCAGAGGGGATATCATACTTCATCAAGGTAAGGTTTTCAAGGCATCAAGAAACCAGTCAAGGTGTTGCTGATTATCTCCTTGCAGTGCAGTACATGATCTTCCCCCATAGCCCCATCAAGTCTAGAACTTGTACAAGTATTTGCTAATGCTTGAGAAATTCTTTAGATGAAGCTAATAGAATTTTTCATGATTCTGGTAAGATGAGATTTGAAATTATTCTTTGGTATAGCTTGTCACTAGGTCTAGGACATACAAGGCAGATTGGCATTTTTTAAATTTTGGGGCTTTTCATTGTTTGTTCCTTACTGATGACCCCTAATTGATTAACAGCACAGTTTCAATGTGTGCATTATTCACGTTGTTTGATAATAGATGATATTTGATTGATAATAGTATGAAGACTATTATCCTTAGTTGAATAGATAATCAGTTATGGTCCAATGCTTGACCTGTATTTCTTCTCAAAATACTCTTGATGTCTTCAGTAGGTATTTGTACCCTTATCTGAATAACTTAATCCACGCTCAGATCCCTAAGTTTACGGCCTTTCCTCTGGTCTTGCGGAGTCTACAGAAATTCACATCTAAGCTCAGCTTCTCTTCTAAGGATCCATGATCCTTACTCTTTATCTTAATAAATAGTACCCAAGTAAAGCATACAAGCAAAAATTTCTTGAAGATAAATAGAAGTAAAACCAATACTGAATTCTGCTAAATTAGACTTTTTATTAAAGTGAATTATCAGGGGAATTTATAGAGGAAATTTGGCGAACAACCCTTGGTTGGCGCCTTACCATGAAATGGCAGCTGTTGCCATTGACCTTCCCTTTGTCATCTCACCAGCGATTCTTCTCCATTTGGTTAAAAATCCTTTGTTGGACATCCTCCTGACCTAAAACAGAAAAAGTCAGAAAACGTGTCACTGACATTTTCCACTTGATCCCAGCAAAACAACCATATTTGGTGAGTAACCTGCTTAGGTAATGGGACTTGTTACCCATTATGGCAGGTTGTGAACCAACTGATTAATTCACTAGTTGCAGGTGGCATCACTTGCCTCGCAACTTGCTCCTTAAATTCCCAATTGGTTGGTGATAAAACCTGATTGATCCCAATTGGTACATCTGATAGTTAACCATTAATCAACTATCAGATGCTTCTCATTTTGTCAGCAACTCTGCCTGACGAGGTCTTAAGCATTCACCTGGATTGATCCCCAATGGATTGATATCCTGGCAAATTACTTAAAATACCCAACATTATTAGCCCAAAGTTGGGGTCAACTGATATCCAATTCATTCGCCATAGGAAGTTATCCCCTAGTGAACCATGTAATCTAGATGGCTGAAAAGGTGGTCAAAAATCCCAACACGTGTTTTCTTGCCTAGATTTCCAGCAAGAATAGGATTGGGACAGGAGGAACTTCCTCAGACACTAGGTCAAATATTTCTTAGTTTCTAGTGGAGCATAGTTGATCTGAACTCAACGCTGCTCTGGACAACCTTCAGCATGTAGTTTTCTTCCTCTTCCTCCTCACTACTGCATCTTCAGAGAACGGTCCCCAAGACCCTCTGTTATGCTGTGCTGATCAATTTACTCGTGACAATGCTAGTCCCAGGATCCAGTTTTCCCCCATCAGGGTATATGACCCGCTGTCATATTCATGATTATTGGTCTGGCATCCTTGATTTCCTGATTCTCTCCTCATCCTAGACAGGAGACTCTTGCCATCGATGTTCATTTCATAGCTTGATTAAGAATACTTATTTCTATTCACCCTCGTTATTTTGCTCATAATATCATCTTGGCTCATATCATTCTTTATTCTTCTCTGAAGAGCTTATCTCATTAACTTTGAGATTAATTTCTCTGAAACTAGAGCTTAATTGATACCAAAGTGCATAATTTCAACTATTATAAAAAGTCTTAAATCCCCTTTCTCATCAAGCTCATATGTAAAATATGGAATCTTGGTACCAGCAACTACTCAACAGCATTTCTGATAAAAATGTTTAGCTCTTCCAACTGGTGAGTTGATCTGCGTAACAAAAACTATTCTATGATCCTCCAAGGACTCTTACTCCCAGTCAAATACCTGTAGCCAGTCCTTATGTGGAACTACTGAAAATGGTATCCAACCTTGACAAAGCCAGATTGCAATCATCTCAAACAACTGCGACTAATCCTCACTCTGTTGATGATTCCAAAATTAAATTTTGATACTCTCCTGGATTTGGCTTTATCAACAGAAACTCATACAATCATCATCAAACCTCCTGAATAAATGCCCTCCACTCTAGATCAATTATTCCTTGCCATATCTGGCTTGCTTCTGAAGTTTCTTTTCCAACTCAGCCAGTTTTACAAGCCAGCTGTTCTGTCAATGGAACTAGCAATCATAAACCATAAACATTTTGAACTCCCCTCTGCAAAATTGAGAACTTAAGTAACTGAGGCTCTGTCCATAGCTCTGAAACCCTCTAATCTCGAAAACATCCTAGATTGAGACGCTGCAGCCTGTACTCTTCATTTTATCAGCCAAGTTCTTTGAAGTTGGGCCATGAATCTTCTAGCCTCTCCCAGATTCCAACGCTCATTCTGCTTTCACTTCCAAGAAGCTCATAGTCATCATCTACAGGATGCCATCCTCTCCCTGCATGACTATCTCATTTCTGACACATCCCATTGGTAAATTCCCCTAATGGCTTTGATTGGGGGCATGATTTGGCAACCACCACCTAGTATACCTTGCTTGATGCAGGCTCATATGTCCAATATTCTTGACAAAGCCCATCACAAGCACCTAAGACCGATCTTCCGGCTCCAGTGCTATATATTTGGATTACTCATGGTTATTCGCCAACTGCCTCTTCTTGTTCTGCTGTTTCCCTCCCCAATCTGGGGTATTGCATTTGGCAAGTGCCAATATTTCCATCTCTCTTCTCCTAGTTGCTTTCTCACAGGGATCAGCCTCCACTCAATGAACTTTGCTTCAAGTAAGTCTATCTCTTGCTAGCATCTGATCTTAAATAGATTTTGACAGTTTAATAACTCCTACTGTGATACATCCTCCCTAACTAAGAGGTGACATAGGTGGAATCATCCTCAAGTTGAGGATAACTAATGAAAAATTATAAAAAAATAAATCTTTTTTCTGTGCTTTTAATGATTTTTTTCTGATACATTTTTATCAATCTTTTATTCTTTTTCACTTTAAACCATATGAGAGATGACCTTCACTCAGTTCAACGGTCCAACTTATTTATTTATTTATTCCACCAAATTGGTTCTGAGGTATAATTTGACCTAACTGTTTTCTATGCTTCAGAAGTCTTATTTTTAAGACTTACCATCTATTGTGGTTCAGTGATCCTTTTTTAGGAATCACCCAAATCATCAGGACATGACCATCTCAATGTTTTAGCGGCCCTGAATATGAAAACAGCAGAAGAAGTTTAGACTGTCCTGTCAGTCAGGATGCATGAGAACCCAAAAAGCAAGCCAGAATTCCAGTGGCATTGCCACTCATATGACGTTGTATGGAGCTGCAAATTGGGTCATAATGACTTGTTGATGTAGAATGAGCGTGAAAAGAAACCCAAGAATGAACCAAATGGAAACAACCACAGACACTGAGGGTCTTGCTGCAGGGGATTGTACCACTGGGTTGGCTTCTACACGGTTGCTGGTGGGTGGGTTCGTTATTAATGTAGAGACAAGGGGGAAGATCCTTGCTTGAAAATGGTGGATATAAGGCCAAGATCCCAGTATATTGATAGAAGATGGTTTCAACAATGGAGTTAAATTGCCAGAAGTTTCTTACATGTTGAATCCAGTTGAAAATGGTGGGAGTAATTGTAATCATTAAAACTGGTAATGCCCATCTGGTGTAGTGACTGATAGGCCAACAGGTTAGTGCCATCAGGACTTTGGCAAGAAGGATTCAAATAAAATAAAAAATTGGGTTCTTAGCGGGAATTTATTGGAAAGTAAAATAAAGAGAACCAACCAACAATTTCCTCAGTGTGATGCAACTGATTAAATAGTGTTCAATTGGTAGTGGTTCAAAGCAGGGATTGGCTCCCTCAAATTTGACCCAACCTGGAAAATCTTTGGGGGAGGGGACAGATAATTTCAATTGGAACTGATATTGAAGGATTTGGCAGCAGGCTGAGTTGCTATTGGTTCAATTGCAAACACCTGGACCAAGGCTCAACTGCATTTTTGTCAGTTGGCATGACAGCATCTATCCCAACAAGTAACAGGAATCACCCAGGGCCACCCCACATAGGGGCTGTCCAAATCGGTTGGAAATGGTTTGGGATGCCCAACCCGCCCATGACTGGTCACTGGGGCGTTCATTCGGTCAAATGAGTTATAGTGACCTCAATCATGGTTCATTAGATAGGGGTTTTGAATTGTCTGCTATAGTTCCTAAAGATAACATCTGTTCATCAGAGATCATCCCCTGATGATTTTGAAGGTTGTTTACATCAGTGATCATACAGCTGGCTGAGTCAAAAACCGTTGGTGATTCTGGCTAATAATTTGATACTTGTCCCTTTTTGACTATTAGTTTTCCAATCATCAGGCTATATTCCCATCAGTTTCAGACCTTTTGACTTTGATTCAGTAATCTCGGTGCAGATTTCCTCAATTCAGTAGACAAGTTCAGCTGAGGTGAGCGCGGGTACTGGGGGAGGAATCTTAAGAGGGAGTGCTGTTATCCAGCGCTCATATACCACGTGGGCGAGGTCTCCCTGGGTGATGAGGGGTACAGCTGCCCTCCTCAGACCCTTTTTACTAAAAGTTGTGAAAATCGCCTGATACACACACAGTGGACTTTCCCCTGGACTTACAGGCCCTCTAAAAACACTCTTTTTATTTATTATTTTTTCTTTGATCCCTTTCTTTAAATATTTAGCATGGACTCAATTCAAAAACTTACATCCAAGAGTTTTTTTGATTGAATAGTAATCTGTCACCACCTTTCTAATAATCTCAAATGGACCCACCACAATGCATCTACCTTGTTTCTTCTTCCAAAACCATGCATATCGCAATAGCAACTTTTTAGCTTATTTTGTATTCTGATAAGACTGGTCATTTCTTATCATCCATCATTTTTGCCTTGATCTTTTCTTCAAGGTCATATCAAATGCTTGTGATTACATATTGATCAGGATATTTGACAATCAGATCAGGTACTGCACGGCACTTATCCCTAATGTTGGTTTCACAACCAAATATAGAATTGGCACCAACGCGGCCTTACTTCCATATAATAACTTAAATGGCATTTTTCCAGTCACCATATGATAACTTATATTATATGCAAATGTCACTGAACTAAGGTACATTCTCCATGCATAAGCTCTTCCTGCAATCAGCTTCCTCAGCATCATGGCCAGCGTTTCATTGACCCATTCTCCCAGTCCATTCATCTCCAGCTGGTAAGGTACTAACATGACTCCTTAGATCCCCATTATTTCATTCAATCTCTGGATCATGTGAGGTGTGAAATTTGTTTCATTTTCGCTCAACAAGACTTGTGGGCATCCATTGCAGTATACTACTTGAACCAGGATAAAACTTGCAGTGCTTGAAGCATCTACTTTCGCCAGAGCCTTTGTATTGACCATCTAGTCAGATTGTTTATTGCAACCATGATGTATTTGACTTCCCTGGTACTCATGGTTAATGGTCCCATCTGTGACGGTTGAGGTCTATCCTCAGCATCACATTGCCCTGATCTTTGGTAAGACAGGGCAGGCTGTGTCTGTATGTATGGAGGAGGAGGGGGCGTTGGTTCTGGCAAGGACGCCTAAGGGGCCGGAGCTTGGAGTAGGCCAAGGAGCAAGATGGGCGTCCAAGTCGGAACTAAACAGAAAATGAGAAAAATGGGTAGTTTCAAGATTTGATTTGGATTCAAATCGAGAATGGAATAAAACGGGTGCTTGGGAGTTTCGCGGTTCAATTGGGATTCGAAATGGAACTGGAGCAGAACCATTGAGGATCGGAACTGGCACAGAATCATTGAGTAAAGATTCCGCGATCCTGCTGTAAAGTTTACACCAAGCATCATTCAAGTTGGCACCATAAGCTTATATTATATTTTATTTTAGCTTTTAGCCTGTGTATATAGGGAAGGAACTGGGAGCTGGAGGCTCCTCAGTTCTATTTTCTATCAACTTGGCTAAATATTATATAAAAGAACCTTAAATTCATATATTTATAATTTGGATTTATTTAAAAAGATATTGCCTAACTGCAGCCATGTTTGGCTTAAATCAACAAGAATTGGACTTTGAGAATCAGCTTGGGAGGGCTATTGCCTCCCTCTATACCTTGTCTTGGAGTCAAGGCATGTTTCTGGGGTTGAGTATACTTGCAACTGTCTTCCAGGGGGTGCTTGTCCAATCTTGTAGCGCGCGCACCAGGAGAGTGGTATCAGGAACCCTGTCAGCCTTATGGTCTTTAACATGGATCCTGTTGCCCAACTCATTCGTGGCTCATTGGAAGGAGCCAGTGCGTTAAACCATCACATTAATGGGCAGTGTATGCCAAGAAAATCCAGGGTAGATCAGTTGATAACCGGTCATGTACTTGTGAGGCTTGTGCAACTAACACTCCACACAACAATCCAGGTAATCAGCTACATTGTAGATGATAGACTCTCAGTAATAGTACTGGTTAATGTGATTGGTCATCTTCCTCAGGCCTCCATGCTCAACAACCTTATGCACAGCTTGAATGATAGCCACTTGTTCTGAAGGTCTTTAGAATAGTAATCATTTTCCATCAAAAGTCTTTAAAACTTGTCCATCCATGGTCTTGGTATTTTCCATCACTTTCAAAAGTGCACCTTGAATTTCTTAGGGCTCATTCCCAATTTCTCCTTTGACCATTCTCTGGAATAGCTCATCCACTTGCTGGTATACCACTTGGACCATAGGTAACCACAAGCCATCCAAATTCTAATGAGAGGCTACAGCTCAGTGGACTATCTTAAAATCATAAGCCTATAGCTTTAATGCCATCAGGCCATTCATCATTCTTGTTCTTTTAAATTGTGCAACTAATGCAATGAGGAGTGATCCATCACCACTTTAAATTGTGTTTTATGAATATACACCTAAAACTGTTTACATGAATAAATCACCACAAGGCATTCACACACAGTAACTGTATAATTCCATTCTGTTGCTGATAGTGTCTGGCTCACATATGCTACTAGATTTTCATCCCCAAGCTCATCTACTTGGCTCAGGATGGCGCAAATTGCCATTATAAAAGCTTAATCTACTAAATAAAAAAATTACACTGATGTACTGACATACCTATTGACTTACTGACTGACTGACATCTGAAACCTTCAAGTCTGATAGGGTCAATCTATCTGGGCGAGTGGGTGAGAATTGGAGAATCTTATAAAATCTGAAATTATTGAGCCTAATGGGTTCAATCTATTTGGGCGAGTGGGTGAAAATTGATGAATATTATCTAATAATTCATCAAATTGCTCACCTGAAGATAATCAAGTCTGATAAGTTTAATCTATTTGGGCGAGTGGGTGAGAATTGGCAAATATCATCTAATAATTTATCAAATTGCTCACTTGAAGCTCAACAAAAATCAGTATTAGAGTTTAAGTGGATTAAGTACTTAGCCCTTAAACAGGAAATTTCACCTTTAAGTGTAATTTGTTTTTTTACCCATATATGTGCTATTTCCTCAATTTTGAATTGTAAATCAATTTTTTTTTCTCAAAAACCAAATTCTTGTTTTGTTCTTCTCTGCAATAATGATTTTAAAATTTTATATTTTTAATATTTGAATTTTTATTTTTGTGCCCCTATAATTTGCACAAACATTTTTCTACAAATCTGTTTAAGGGTTAGGATAATCAGCTCACCAGCCATGAGGGCAACAGCGAAGCTGTTAGGCTGAGTGGCTTGAGAGTAGTTCTGGCACAGCCTATAGGCTACAATTTGAGATTATCATATGATAAACTTAAAATACTGTAGCGAAGCATGGGTATCCTGATGTTAGGTTTATATATTTTAATAACCTGCCTAATTTAGTTCACCTAATTAATAAAATACTTTTGTAAAGATAAATAGAAGTTGATTTAGTAGTTTGGAAGATATGTCACATACACAATGATTTTAAATATATGGAGATGTTTTGGATAGCAGTTTGGTGTTATTTGATTGATTTGATAGTTTTTTTGTTTGATTGAGTGGTTGATGGCTTTTGTTCA
>JAKSZP010015313.1:0-24755 GCA_022478985.1 Massospora cicadina | reverse complement strand
AGTAATTAATAGTTATTGTTTCACATACTGCTTGAAAAACAGATAGTGCATTATATAGCTCTAGACTCAAGCTGATGTAGCGCAAATAATAAAGAACTTACAATAACACGAAAAGCATAAGTGTTATTGTGCTAAGATGAAGGCAGATGGAGCTGACAACAAGTTAAATTAAGAAAGCTCCTCTGGAAAAAGTAAAGCCCTAGAGAAATTTTTTAAAGCTTTAATTGCAATTTTATAGGATGACCCCCAAAAATACTTCCTTTAATGGTAGGGTTACCAGTCATGTAACATTTCCTTTGTAGCAACAGAAGAAACTTAAATACATCAAAATTACTATCTTTTTTTTAGTACTAGATGGTCCCAACCCAAAAAATTACTATCTTCTAATGTAATGATCCTCTAGTTTTTTTCTTTCTACTTATAATGACGATGTTTGCATATGAGTGACTACCAGAAAGCAGTAACAGTTTGAACAGTAATTTTCCAAAATCTGGTATGGTCCCAATTGAATGGGAATAATGGATGTACAACAATGCCAAAGAACCAATCATGAACAATATTTTAAGCCCTAAACAGATGAATAGTCGCAATCAGAAGTTCATGGTAAACCAGTTCAAAGAAGACAAACCCCTAGTAGCTTTTTTTTAGTACTAGATGGTCCCAACCCAAGGGGGGGATTCATCGATGTAACCCCTAGTAGCTTTCACTGGCCAATTTTACCAGAATGCAATGAATCCTGACAGGTAAAAAAGTTTTGTTAGACTTTAATTCATATTGAAATTATAAGCCTTCTGGCCCTACGGAAATCTGCATTTCACTATGGTATTGGCTCTTGAAAACTTAAGTTCCAATTATGCACATGTTAAATACCTCAAATTCTTAGGATCAACGTTTAAATCACCTTACTGAATATTTAAATCTTTTCCTTTTAAAAAAGTTAGAATATGGTGAAATTCGTTGAGCCTAATATGAAATTACAAATCTAGTTGTACCAGGAAATAAAAAAAGGCCAAAATGGGCGAATGAATTTCAAAATTGATGCCAAAATTTGGAAACCCAAGACTTTTCGCAGCTCAATGATGGTTCAAGATGCCTATGGAACAAGTTATTCTTGTTTATGCTAAAGTGAAGGAAGCTGGTCAGACCATCTAGTACTAAAAAAAGGAAGCTGGGCAGGATTTTAGAAAAGAATCATAAGTCAAGATATGAAACAATTTTTTAATGCAACCAATTCTGTTCCATCTGAAATATTAGGAATTGGATATTTCTGATTTATTTGTAGAAGAAGATAAACCTGGTACGCTCTATAAGGTTGCTAATTGGACTCATATACAAATATCAGTTCAAAAGCAAAGAATATCAACCCATAATTTTAAAATAGGGCACTCATCCTTTTCCCATCAGTTAATAGAGAAGATCAGAGCTGCTGAAATGCTGAAGATTTGCTTGAAACGAAACTTAATAATGTAAACATTTCTCTCTATTAGCGTGATGAAAAATTTTCCTAATTTATCCTCACAATTGATTCATGCTCTATATCTGGTGGTTAATTCCAATATTTACTAGTAAAAACCTTTTATAATACTCTTTTTTTTAGTACTAGATCGTCCCAACCCAAGGGGGGGATTCATCGATGCTTGAAGAGGTTTAATGAACATTAGAAAAGTTGAGGCAGAATATTTTTGGTAAGAATGATTTACTTTACAAGGCTTATTGATGGACAACTCTCTTTACTTCTCTGGATAACTAAGCAAACTGAGATAGTTATTGGGGCTAGTAAGAGCTTAGCATTCATTGATATTGTTTCAAGTAAGTTAATTTTAAAAATCTGGGAGCAATAGTTGTTGAATTTTTAGGAGTCAATTACTCTTCCTGGGTAACACTTGCTTTGGCTCCCTAGTTTTTTTCACAGGCACCTTAGATGTGCGTTGTTTGAATAGTTGATTGCCAATTTTTGGATAGTGAAGTAATAATATGAAGATTATTACATTAGTTAAATTTTATAATTTCCATGTTGATTATTTGGTCTAACACTAATATGGTGATTGGCCTAACCTTGAATTCTACTGAAATGGTAGGGACTTCTTCCATATTTCAGCTGGTAGAATTTAGCCTAGGATTAGTATTAGAGGTTCTTCATTCTCATCACACATAGTTATGAAGATAACAATAAAATGGACAAAGAATCTCTTATACTTCCAACCCTTATCTCAAAAAAAAGAAAAAAAATAAAGTATTTTTAGATATCTTTCATCTAATTATCTTCTATATTAAGAAAAAACCGAAAAAAATATAAGGGAATTTGATGCCCACCTCAATGGTTGGCGTCCAAATTGTAAATGGCCACTATTGCCAATGATTTAACTCTCCAGGGACATGAATATGATCTTCCTCATTGGTTAATCAGATTCTTCCCCTGACTTCAATGCAAAAACTTTTGGGTTGAAACAAAGAATAAGTCCCAACGCCTTAGTTCAAAGCCATTTAATCACCCTTTTTAGGTTAAAAACCTGCTTAGGTAATTGGACTCTTACATATAAGCAGTAGGTTGTGATACTAAATGGTCACCTCGCAAGTTGCTCTATCACAAGCGACATCACTCTCCCAGCAACTACAAAAACCCTTAGGTAAATTAGCAACTAAACCTAGACAAAATCTACAAATCAATTAAGTGATTGTTAATTAAAGCACCACTCTATTCTCTTGTTATTGTTGGAGATCATCCCTGATTAAACATTTGTTGTTCCAGTGGATCAAAATTCAACATATCAATAAATATTTTATATAGATATTTCTCTAAACATTATTTTATTTATTTGAGGCAAGCCGACCAGGGGACAGACATTACTGAAATAGAGAAAGAAAGTATTGACATGAAACCTGAGCAGGGGCAACTCTGTTGTAGAAAGTTTTTTCACCTCCATATCAGGACTCAGATTTTTCTGCTTACATCATGGGTAAGGTTTTCATGTTATTATACCTACTAACCGCCAATAGCTTCCTTCAGCTGGCACCCCAATTGATGTGCAAAGGGTGGGAATCGAACCCACAACCTTCAGGTTGGTAGCCATATGCCCTACTGACTCGCCTTCCACCCCCTTCTCTGAGCATTATTTATCATCTATATTTGATAAATCTCACATCCACTATCTTAATGAATCCCCTAGTTGACAAGCTGATGAATCATAATTGATGAAGCTTGGGAATGTGGGAAAAAATACCAACGCATCACACCACTTGAACAGACTATTCAGAAATGAAGATTTTGAGAGTATACAAAACTTTGATTCTGACTAAGTCTGCCAGCATAGTTTTATTGGACTTCCCTTGTTCTTCTTTCCGTGGTCCATGCATCTCGGTGTCATTCTTCTTCTTATCACTTTTCCTTTCCATGTCCTCATGGCTGCCACCTCTTCAGAGTGCGGTTCTCAAAGCCACATGCCATGCCAGTCTAGTCTAGGTGTTTTTTCCAATAAAAGGTCTGGAAACCTTATTCCTCAGGTCAGGTCTAAATGACACTTCGTCATTTAAAAGATCTTCTCAGGCGGCTTCTCTGATTCCTTGGTCCCTGTATTTCCCCAGGCTGCCAAAGTTGACAATTTTCTCAAAAGTGCACATATACGCACCATTTCCCATTATCCAGAGTTGATGTATTTAGTTTTTTGGGACAAACTCTGGTCCACCATTTGTAGTGCACCGTACAGGAAATGCCCAGGTCCAGACGGGATTCCTTATGAGTTCTATAGGAATAATTCAAATATTTTTCATCCTTACTGCTTGCCTCAATGAACCAGAGCCTTCTGGATACGCGCCTTCTACCAGGAGGGCAAGAGGCCTACACGACAATGTTGTATAAAAAAGGGATAAGCTGGACTTGACCAACTGGCGCCCCATATCACTTACTAACACAGATACTAAACTTTTACCAAAATCATGGAAAACCGCATAGGGGTAGTTGCCTCTGCTCTCATTTTTCTTGATCAATTTGATTTCATTCCAAAACGGTATATTTGGGAAAACATACATACTGTAGCCAACGTCTGCCAATCCACAGCTTCTGGAGCACTTGTGTTTTCTGACCAGCAGAAGGCCTATGATAGAGTCATCTGAGATTACCTCAGAGCCTGCCTTCACAAGTTCCACATCCCCTATCATTTCATTAATTGGGTGATGTTGCTCACGGAATCTGCCACAATGTCTGTGCGTGGCCCTGGCTTCCTCACAGATGTAGTTCGCCCTCAAAGAGCCTACGCCAAGGGGACCCTCTAAGCCAACTCTTGTATAACTTCATCCTTGAACAACTTCTTCGCAATGTAAATTCCAGCCTTACTGGTGTCCATGTGCAAGGCCAAGCACCAGTCAAGATATTGGCATTTGTTGATAATTTTGTGGTTGGGGTGTCTAACAATCATGATGCACGCTTTCTTGAAGCTACTATCCAGGTTTACTCTAGGGTAAGTAACGCTGCACTTAACGCCTCTAAAACCGAAATCATACTCCTTGGTCAGTCCCAAACCCACTGGTCTGAAGCGCCCCGTTTTTTACCTGCTTCAGCAACTTGTTACCAGGTTCACTTTCCCACTCAACCCACACCGCCACACGTGTGCTTCCCTTTGTGGCAAGACCCACTGCTGGTCCAGTATGCCATTTTAGTGTATGGCTGGAGGCTGAGGGTATGCCTCAATGGTGATGGAGCATCATATCCTAGACAACGTTACAAAATGCATAGCTTCCCTAAGAGCATGCCAAACCTCCCTTACGGGTAGTGTAGTGCTCGCCAACTCTATGCTCCTTTCTAAAGTTTGGTCTGGGGCCCATGATATCTCCTTTTCCCCATCTTTCTTCAAGTCATTATACGCCTTTTTTGCAAAAGTGGCTTTGTTTAGGTCACCCACCGCCAGTGCGCCTGGATGTCATGTTTGGCCCTCTCCATAGTGGTGGTATGAGCATGCTCAATTTTGAGGCTATGCTACCAAAATCCTTGGCACCTGGATCGCCGCTGTCAACAGCCCTTCAATCTCAGCCCATCACTGGTCCTGCGCTGCCCGCTCCAACTTCTCCCACGCCCTGGGCCTCACCAATCCTGCCCACCCCCATTCTCTGTTAAATTATCTCGCCTCACACCCTTCTTCTGAGGCCCACAAGGGACGTCACCCCACTTAAAAGGATCCATCTGTCTATGTGGAGCGCTGAGTGGAGAAATTGCATCTGTGGGCACACCACTCAGAGGGGGCGCCCTACTCCTCAGTTCACCCAGGAAGTACAAGGACAAGCTGTGCTGAACATTGTGATACCCACAAGGACCCATGCCATGGCCATAGTGGACTACCTGGACATGTTGGACATCCCCTACTCCCTCGATACCCAGAAAGTCATTCAGAAGTACGCCCACCACCCTTTTCTGAAGCCGCATATTCATTACCACATGTGGCGCTGCTTGAGATAGGTATACTTTACGCCCAAGCGCTATAACATTTTGCACTCATCTTGTGTTGTGTGTGACCAGCATGAAACTTTGGTTCACCACCTGGAAGAGTGCACTCCCTCAAAAGTGATTTGGCGTGAGGTTCAGCATCTCTTTCACCAGGATCAGGCACAGCACTTCTGCATGTCTAAGGACATCTTCATCTTGTCCTTGGTTTCCCCTATACCACATTCCCTCCATGACTTAATGGTTGCAATCGCTATGTAGACTATCCACACGGCTGTCTTAGATGCTACATAGGCTCTACTCCCACCCTCCAGGAAGCTGTACGCCAGTTACAGTCACACCTTGTGGACCATTTTCAAGTATGTTTGTTTGGGTACCTACCATCCCGTCGCTGTCAGTTGGTTTCATCCTGGTTTCCAGTTTATTTCATCACTTCAGACCCCTTCCTTCATACGTGTTTATTAGTGGCGCAAGCCCCTACACATGTAACCCCCTTCCATTTCTTGGCATTCCCACTGTAAACAGGAGATAGCGTTTGCTTCTCCGGGGAGCCCTACCCTGTTGATGTTAGTTTCTTTAGTTTATATATTGTAAATGTCCATCACTTGGTTAGCCTTCCCCAATTAAAATTAAAATATTTTTACCCAGGCTGGACCTCATTTCTTTAGGGCCTTTTCCCAGCAAATCCAGTTTAGACCCATACTGGTTATGGCAATTTCTTTTCATTCCAGCACCTTGTTCTACTCACAGTGGACCGAGATTCAACTCAATTTAGTCCCACTGATAACATAAAGGTACATCATCAGATGCTTTTTGATGATGAAAAGTAAATATTAATATTTAATATTTTTCTGTATTTTTATCTTTAAAAAATGTTTTTCTTTATGATTTTTTATTTTTATATTATTTTATAATTCTTTCTTATGTTATTCTCTTCCATTTTTGCATGTGACTTAACCTAGAATAGGTTAGAGGTCCATCTTTTTCCCCTACATTGTTAAGCAGTTCATTTTTTGAAATTTACAGCTATTGTGGTTCAGAGGTCTATTTTTATGACTTAACCACCTATCATGGTAACCAGCGCCCCCCTGGGACTTGGCCAACACTAGGACTTAACCTATTTTTAGTAGGTTCAGTGGTCCTTTGGTAACATTGATTTTATTACTCCCCTATATCCAATACTTGAGATATTTTTAGATGGATATGGTTCACTATACAAGTATCTGTAGTGTTCTTAATTTTTAGGCATCAGTTGCCAACTTGGTGATCACCTCAAATGGACCCAACCGCAAAATATCCGGCTTATTTCTTTATCCAACACCATGGGTGTTGCAATAGGCTACCCTATCCCCCACATAGTACTCTTGTATTGCTGTAAGTTCTTGGCATCCGTTTTCTACGCTTAATCCTTTTCTTTAAGGTGATATCAAATGCCTGTGCTCGCAGTTTGATTATTATACTTGCCAGTCAGTTCAGGTATTGATCGGTACATGTCCCCACTTCTGGCTCTGTAACAGAACACAAAATTGGTGGTAATGCTGCCCTTCATCCATAAAGTTGTTGTAATGGCATTTCCCCTGTCTCTATATGATGAATGATGTTGTAGGCACAGGTAACTGAACTTAGGTAAGTTCTTCCAATTGAAATATCTCCCCAAGAAAAACTTTCTCAAAGTTGCTGCTAGCTTTCCATTTACTCGTTCTACCATACCATTTGTTTCTGACTGGTATAAAACGGATACTATACCTTTGATCTCATCAGTTTGTTTAGCCTTAAGAACACATAGGAGGAAAAATTGTTTCCATTGTCACTCAATATAATTTTTAGGCATCCATGCTGGTACACCACTTGATCCAAGATGAATTGCACAATGCTTGCAGCATACACTTTGCTCAAGTCTTTGGTTTCTTCCTACCTAGTCAGATTTTTTATCACAACTATTATATACTTTATCCCCCAGTACTAACACTCAAGGGTCCCATCTTGCCTATTAACACCATCTGCCAAACATATAGGGCGTATTAACTGGTAACACACAAATTCCTAGGAGCCAAGTAGATTTGATATTCCACACAATATTTCAGGTAGTCAACTACATCATAGTTGATTGAGTTCCAGTAATGATACTGGCGAATATGGTCCATGGTCTTCCTTAGGCCACCATGACCAACATCTTTAGTGCATCTCAGATAATTTCCACTCATTCTGATGGCCTTAATATAAATTTTATTCCATCAATCATTTTAAATAATTGTCCATTTTTCAGATCTATGTTCTCCATTGCTTTTTTTAGTGCACCTCTGAATTTCACAGGGTTCATCCCTGTCATTGCCTATGATTATCATTTGGAATAACTTATCTACTTGATGATAGACAATTTGGACTGTAGGCAATCAATAATCCATCAGCCTTTTAATGCGCAGCTCCTGCATAGTGTAATATCTCAAAATCATAGGCTTGTAATTTTAAAGCCTATTATGCCAGTCAACCCTCTGGTTCCCTTCAGGTTATGGAGACAGTGTAAAGACGAGTGGTCCTTCACCGCCATAAAATGCAGTTACATGAATATACTCTCAAAATTACTTGCATGCATATATCATCACAAGGCATTTGTTCTCCTTCATGGTATAATTTCTTTCTGCTGTTCTTAGTACTGCTCACATAGGCAGCAAGATTTTATTTCTCATCGTCATCCACTTGACTTAAAATGGCACCTATTGCCATTAATAATGCATCTGTTTTTATGATTAATCCCTGAACAAAATATGGTTACTTTAAGCCAGGATTGGTAATCAAAAATCTGTGTAACTCATCAAATGAATCCTGAGCCTCATTGGGTCACATGAATCCTTTTTTAATCCTTTATATGGTGGAATAATATCTTCACAGTTCTAGATAAAATCCTCCAAGAAATTGCTGATATTAGCTGACTATCCTAAGAAATACTTAAATATCCCAAACGCTATTCATAATTGACTTCTGTTCAATTGCCGTAATCTTCTGCTGTGGGGTTGCAGCCCGCTGGAGTTTTTACAAGCCCCAAGTACTAGATATTTTTCTTGAGAAGTGACATTTCTTTGGCTTGTAATTTAGGTTTGCAGATGCCAGATGCTTAAATACTTCTTTTAAGTGCTCTAAATGGTCCATGAAGTTCTTAATGAATACATTTATATCATCCAGACATAATAAAACGCAGGATAGTATCAATCATTGAGGATATAGAGTTATTTGCTTTCAGGTATGTGGCTGGCGCGTTGCATAATCTCTGGGGCATTTAAGTCATCTAATTAAGTCCCTATGTGGTAATTAGTGCACATTCTTCTTAATCCTCTTTTGGAAAATCTTTTTGCCAATATACCTGAAATTAAGTCTATCGCTGAGAAGTATTTGCACCTCCTAGGTGATTAAGTGCATAGTTGTCCTTGAAAGTGGATAAGATTCCTTTTTCTGATTTTGTTTAAACAGCAATTATTGATCATTACTCGATTTGATCTGTCCTTATTTTCCACAATCATAATTAGACTCGCCCATGGACTCAATGACAGAATGAGGTGCACCTGCTCAACTAGCTTACTGATTCCTTTGCTGACCACAGCTTCAGCAGCTCTAGACCAGTGGACAGGTCTCATCCTTATTTATCGATATTCCAGTGCCACACTTATGGATAACATGTTTCACACATCTGAGGTCATGGTCATCTTGGAAAAATATCCCATTAATAAGATAATGAGATCATCTCTTCATGCTGCATTGTGGATAAATCAGCTAATTACTATTGATAAACCAAAACTTTGACACATTTGGCAGTTTCTTGTCAAGAAAACGGCAGAAGAAGATTAGACTGGCATTCCAGTTAAGATGTGTAAGCACCCAAAAAGCAGCCATAATGCTAGAGCATTGCTGCACATACGACGTTGTATGGAGCTGTAGATTGGGAAATGTTAGAAACGTTGGTGTAGGGCGATTGTGAACAGCAACCCAAGAATGAACCAAATGGAGACAACTTAGACACTAAAGGGTCTTGCTTCAGGGGGCGGTAACACAGGTATATCTTCTACAAGGTCACTGAGTAGGTTCAATTTAACTGAGGAGAGAAGGGGGCGGATCCTTGCTTAGAAATGGTGGATGTAAGGCCACAAGATCCCCGTATATTGTTGGCGGATATTTGAAATAATGGGGTTGAATTGCCTTAATTATCTCGCTCGCTGAATCCAGTTGACAATGGTAGGGGCCATAGTGACCATCAGTACTGGTAAATCCCATCCAGTATAGGGACCAACAGGCCACCAGAGTAAAGCCATAAGGAATGCGGCCAGAAGGATATCAATAAAATAAAATTTAGATAGTTTTTAGCGGCAATTTTTATAGGAAAGTGAAGAAAATCAACCAACAACTTTATTAGTGCGATGCAACTGATTAAATAGTGGTCAATTGATGCAGGAACAAGCAGGGATCAGGTCCCTCAATTTTGACCTAACTGACGAATTATATGGGGATGGGGGCAAATTAGCTCAATGGGAACCAACATTGAAGAATTGGGCAGCAGGCCGAGTCACTGTCAGTTTGACCTCAAACGCCCAAACTGAGGTTCAACTGCATTTCCAATGGTTGGCGCAATGTCATCTGGCCCGATGAGCAGCAGGAATCCCCCAGGGCCACCCCACGTAGGGGCAGTCCCAATTGTTTGGGAATGAATTTGGGATGCCCATCTTGCCCATGACCGGTCGCTGGGCTTTTTTTTGTCAAAAGTGTTGCATTGGCTGCAACTCCTGATTTGCTGGAAGGGAGCTTTATATATAGTAAATGGTGTCCGATGCTACTTTCTGCATTTTAGGGATCATCCCCAACAATTTTGAGTGGGGATTAATTTCAACAATTGCACTGTTGGCTGAATCAAAACTGTCATCAATTACAGCTGGTGAATCATTATTCATCCCTTTTTGACTATGTGGATTCCAATCAACAGGCTTGTTTCCAATCATTTTTGGACTAATCAACTTCAGTTTGGCAAACTTGGCGCAGATTTCCCTGATCAGGCGTACAAGTTTGGCTGAGGTGAGCGTGGGCACCAGGGGAGGGATCTGAAGAGGGAGGGCTGTTACCCAGCACTCATCTACCAAATGGGGAGGTCACCCTAGGTAACGAGGGGTACAACCACCCTCTTTGGAACCTTTTTACTCAGAAATGGGAAGAAGGCCTGGTTGACACATAGGGGACATTCCCTGAGACTTACATTAGACTTTTCTTTTTCCAAAGGAAGGTCACCTCCGCCAGGAAACTGCACAAGGGCCACATTTTTGTGCGCCTTGGGTAACTTGATTGCATTACAGTCACGATTTTTTTTGGGGGGGTGGGGAGCGTCAGGGTGGGATTCATAAAATGCTTTGACCAGTTCCATGCTGTTAGCGCAATCATGGGCCTTAATCCAATTGTTCTTGTAAGCTGGATAACCTTTCCAGGCCACGAGTTTACTGAATGGACCGATGGGACTTGTGGGGTGCTAGGATATTTTCCACTTTGGCCTCCTCTGCATTTTTAATAACGATTGACTCAGGATCCATGGGAACAGTGCCCTTCAAGGGTGACAACTGGAAATTGTGGAAGATGGGGTGATGTTTCCAATGGGATGGAAGTTTTAACTGGAAAGCACCATTGCCCAAGTCTTCCTCCACCAAATGGGGGCCTGAACACTTACTTGCGAACTTATGGGAGGCTACTTGCAATTTCAAATGACTTATATTGAGCATAACATAGGAGCCCGCCGTTATGTCATGACCTGGGAGTCGCTTACAATCCCCAAACCCTGGTAGTCTTCAATGGCTTTGGTGAGGTGTTCCTGCAATAAGGATTGAGTAGACCTAATACTTAGCATGATTCATGGCAGCTTGGACCTCGTGCCACAAGCAGGGTCTGATCAAAAAAGAAGGATTATATCTGAGTTGCTTTGTAAGGAGAAAAGTCTGTGGAAGCGTGAGTCCCATCTTTTTAGGAAAATTGAGCAAGGGAAGGTCGTTATCCCAGGTGTCCTGTGCGGCTGCAGCATAGCAACGCAGATACTGTTCTAGGACTTAGTTAACTCACTCAGTCTGACCAACAGACTGAAGATGATACACTGTGGAGCGACAGGGTGAGATTCTTAAAATAGATAATAGTTCACTCCAGAACTGTGCTGTGAACTTTGAACCACAGTCACTGATGATCTCCTGCAGGAGGCCAACATTGAAAACACATGGCGCACAAAAAGACGAGCAGTTTCCTCTGATGTAATTGCGGAAGTGCAGGGAATAAAAAGAGAAAACTCAGTGAAATGATCCACTGCCACTATACCGCTGTAAACACATTAGAGCAGGGAAGTTTGACAAAAAAATCTATGGACACCGATGTCCCTGGAACCTCCACCTGTTGTAAGGGGTGTAGAAGCCCATTTCTACAGGAGCGATCCAATTTAGCCTGAGCACAAGTAATGCAATCGGCGATCCAAGCCTGAACTTCCTTAGTTAAACCCACCCAATTGTAGGTCCACTTGATCAATTAGATGCATTTCTTATTGCCCAGATGGCCAACTGTGGGGGGGTCATGATGCGCGCAAAATAACTCGGCTCTGAAGAGAGGGGGAACCCAAATTTTTGACCAAAAATAAATGAGAATCCTCCACCAAGAAGTATAGAGAGTGTTTATGATTTTGGAGGGACAATTACTTAAATAACTCCACATCTTTGGGACAGGTCATTTGGCCAGCTAAGACCTTAGAAAATATCAGGGCATCAGGAGTAAGGGCAATGGAAGAGACGACAGGGGGAACAATTGACAAAATTTGAGTGGTGGGAATCATGGTAATAAGTACTACATCTGGGTCCGAGGGACAGTGGACAGGGTTTGTGGCTGAGGAAATTGGGAAGTATGTTAAGTGCACCTTTTATGAATTCATATATTAATTGAATCTGCACAAGCTCTGATAGGTACGTGCTTGCTGATGCACAAATTTTTGGGGTCTATGGAAATACAAGAGAGCTTGGTGATCCATGTGAACAACTAACTCATGTTGAGCACCCTGTAACAGATACCTCCAATGAGTCAATGCCATCTCTACGGCTGCAATTCTTTATCATAGATGGCCTAAGATTGCTCCGTAGAAGTAAATTTTCAGGAAAAGTAGGCGACCAGATGTTCCAAGCCATTGTGCTCTTGGAGCAGCACTGCCCCCACTGCCATTGAGAAGGCATTGCACACAACAATATATGGCTTGGCAGGATCTGCATGTTTCAGGATGGGAGGGGATAAAAACACCTCTATGATTAATTTGAACGCCTGCTGGCATTCATGCATCCAACAAATCAGTACATTCTTGCCTGTGAGAGGGTGGAGCAGGGAAGCTAACTGGGAAAGAGCTGGGAAAATCTTTTAAGAAAATAATGGTTTCCAAGAAACTCTGTAATTGTTTCTGGGTTGTCATGGTTGGCCATTCACGGATAGCATCCAACTTATTGAAAGCAATTGCATAGCATCTTTCAGAACAAGGTTCTTGTGAAAAGTAATTTCCTCCTTATAGAACTCGCGTTTGAAATGCTTATCAACAAGCCTGTCTTATGCAAAGTGGCCATGATCGCTTCCAAGTCAATATTGTTGATTGGGAGTTGGGGAGTGAACCAGAATATTGTCAATATATGTGAATGTGCAAGCGAACAATAGATCGCCCAGTACACTGTCAATCATTAATTGAAACGTAAAGGGCGTATTCTTCAGCCCAAAGGGCATTACGCAGAATTGGAAAATACCTCACTTTGCCTGGTTTGCTGTTAGCCATTCTTGCCCTTCCATTACCCAAATCTTGTTGAAGGCATTGACGAGATCCAGCATATAGAACGCATGAGATTTTGATGATTGCTTGGCTAATCGTCTGCTCCAAAGGCAGGGGGTAGGGATCATGAACTGTAACTTTGTTTAAATGTCCGTAATCCACATAGGAATGTAGGGAACCATCGGCTTTTTTGGCGAAGATGATGGTAGACGCGACTGGTGATGTCTCCTCAAACAACCACCCTTTTTAAAGCATATCATCTAACTAAATGTTAAGTGCAACCTCCTCCTCCGCTGTATGGGGATACAACGGACAGTAGATATTCACCAACTGCACCATCATACGAAATCCCAAGTCAAATTTAGTATGAGGAGGCAGATGATCTGCCTTTTTGGAATCAAAAATACTTTTATAGTGCATTAAACTTTCAGGAAAATTGGATGGAGGGCCCACAGGAGAGACGAGGGAAGTAATAGAACTGCGCCTTGAGTTTTCTTAAGAGTGGTGACTAAGGGAAATTCACCCTCCAGTTGATAACAATGAATAACAACATGTTTGAATCCAGTGGATCCTGACGTGTTGTCAGCGCCACCATCCAGCCCCTAATATCACCAGAAACACCAATTTTGGCATAGCATAAAATCAATTGCAGAAGGTAAACTGGTGTACCAAAAGAGGTACTGGCTGATGGACAATATATGATGTCTAGGAGGCTGAAGAATCCACACTTCCAATGGATCTACATCAATGTCCAGTTCCAATTGTTGGGCTAACTTGGCGCTCATGAAACTACCCGCAGCTCCGGTATCCACCAGGACCTCAAAGGAGAAGTGGTGAGATCCAACACTTATTGTTGTGAATCTGATATGACTGGACGATAAGCCTGAGGTCATCTGGCAAAATGAAGGGAATCCACTTGAATCAAACTGGTGACGGTAATTTTAGCGCTTTGAAATGAGGCTATATTGGATTGTTGAATTGACAAAACCAATGAGATACGCTAATTGAGTTACTAAGCCATGTAAGTAATATCATCCGAAATTGTTATGATATAATCTGGATAAAATGATTGAGGAGAAGGAGATTTTTTGAAGAGAAAAGGGGAGATAAGAAGAAGAAAGAGAGAAAGAGTAAAGGTGAGCGTGAGCAGAGAAGATCTGCTGAAATTATTATATTAAATAAAAGTAGCGTAGTTGAGGCAAATCTCTTCCTAATTTATATAAGTTTATTACGTTCCTTTGCGGGACCAACATTACCATATTGTTGGGCCATTTCTCAATGGGTTAAACCTTGTGCAACTCGTTTGGCGGAATAAGCCATATCCGCCAAAAGTTAAAAGTGGTGCTCACTACAGGGGGCCCATAGATCAACTATTTACAACTTCATCGATAGCACATATGGCGCAACCAGATTGCTTTGATGGGGTACTACCACCGGTGGTTGAAATAACTCACTATGGGGAACTGAAGTTTGCTTTGGATACCTTACTTCCTGCGCAAAAAGTGCTCTTTCAAGAAAATAGGAATATTACTGAGCAGCTCAACCATGCCTTCCACCAACTGCTTCTGGCAGGGACCATGCCAACCAACTTTCCAACCTTTTGAGTATCACGATGGAGTGGCTAGACTGTGCGGAGTATAAATTAGATAAGGTCGTTAAGGAAAACGAAATCTGCAGTGACAGGCTGCCCTCATTTAACCGTGATGGTAACATACATGGGGTTTTTCAAGCGGTTTGAGTTTTCCCATAGAGGGGGCTTCTGATCATCAAAAAGCTAAACTATTGTTATATACGGTGGATGTTTCAAATTCTTATCAAGTTACTTGTTATCTCAAAGACAGTGCTGTAGCTTATCAAGAGGCGAAGGAGACTGTTATTCATCTGTTTGGGGGTAAAGCAAAAATGGCGCAACGCAAAGTGGACTTTTTAACAATATCCTTTCAAAACAATGAGTCTTTAACACAGTTTGCGGAGTGATTCACTAGTGAGGCTCATGTGTTGTTGGGTGCCAATGTCTTATCTAATGAGGAGGTGGTCATAGCGATGATGGCTGCTATCAAGCCCTACCACGAATTGCATAATGCTATGGCGTACACTCTTCAGGAGGATGTGGGGTTACTCAAAACCATCCATCATTCACGGCTTTTATCCACCACTTTTAGTGCTCCCAATGTAGAGCGGAAGGATCCTGTACCTGCTACAAATATTCCGCTAAATGAAGGACCCCACCAATATGGGGATAATCGGTGGGTCACTCCTTGGCCACTTAACTCATGGGCAGGTCCTTGATGTCCCTATTATGATCAAACCGCTTATCCTTAAGCTCATAATAAACCATGGTTCAATAGTAGACCTAGACCTTCTGAGGTAATTCCAAGACGAGTGCCGGCCCCAAACATTTGTTTTTTGTGTGGTCAAACAGGTCATTATGTAGTTAGCTGTCAGGCCAAACCAAGGGTCCATGTAGTATCCGATGTCCCATATGAACAGGGAAAAGTGCGAGTGGAGTAGAGACGGGACGCTCTGCTTCCACTAATTCAATTATAATTGTCCCTGATGTACATCATGAAATACCCTATTTCACCTACAGGGCACACTCTGAGTATTTACTATACCAACAGATCCCTTACCACCTGTTGGCCTCAAGCCAAGGTAGAGACCCCAATAATGTGGACATGGGGCTCCGCCAAGACATATATAAGCCATACACCTGTCAAATCCTTGAGTGGAATGGTATGATTAGCGGTGAACCTTTCTCATATGTTGCAGCTTTGGAGGGGGTGGATGTGGCGGTTCCTGTAGAAAAGATTGCTCAAGAGTATCCTCATGTTGGGGCTGGTGTGTACATTTTTCTCGGTAATCAAGCGTCCTTGAATGTTTATGCATTTAACACCAAGGTTTCTTCTTATTCAGATTGCAACAAATGTGACAAATTTGTACAGAATACCAAAATTTGGGAGATCATTGATACAGGCGCTCCTGTCAATATACTTAACCACCAGACTTGTAGCTAAGCTTTCACTGAAGCCATATGTGGACCACCAAGTAGTATATGGAACTGCGGGGGCCCAGAGTACTGTGTCAGAAGGTGCATATAGCTCATTGCCCTTAAGGTTTGGTTCTGTTGGAGTATCCACTCCAGCTGTGGTTTTGCCTAACAACCATTATGACATGTTGATTGGGGCTGCATTTATGCGGCACTTTGGGGGTGTGGTTAATATGGCGGACAAAACCATCAGTATACTAGGACAACAGATCCCTATCTATTTTACTTCCCGTGGAGTCCTAGAGGACCCAATCCGCTCTGGGCAAATTAATCTTGCTTAAAGCGATGGTGTGATTCCTATAAAATATTGACAGATGAAGCGGAGGACCCAAAAGACTTTCAAACCAGATTTATGAGTACAAAAGGATTCCGCTATAAGCTGCAAATGCTTGGACTATCCCTTTGGGGCATTAGGTCATAATTGGGACTGAGCTCAAATTGTCATTCTGGGAGGTCTGTATGGAGAGGTTGTGGGGCCTTATCACCAATCACGGCTTAAACCTCATGTGGCTCCTGGGTTACTATTACCAGAGCAGGGGGAAGTGAAGATGTTGATAGCGAATCTGCAGAAGGAGGTGATGAAGATTCAGCGTCACCAATGGTGGCTTACCTGCACCTGATCCATATTGATGAGGTCCACCGGGTACATGACTTTGGTTTGTGGCAAGATGTCAGATTGCCTCAAAAAAACCCCTTCAGCATAATGTCTGTGGTTCCACGGGAGGCGCTAACTGGTCTATCAGAGGATCAGAAGGATAGGGTGATGGATCTGTTTTAAAGTACCACAGCACTTTTGCAACCAATGATCATGGCTTGGGTTGTGCTAATGGGATTGTGCATCAGGTGGACACAGGAGACCACCCCCTATCAGGTCATGACCTATCCATTGCTTGAAGGCAGAAGAAGAAGTTGTATCTGCAGAAATAGATACGTTGGTGGAACAGGGAATGTTGGAGCCGTCAAAAAGTCCCTGGGCATCTCTGGTGCTAATTGTCAAAAAGAAAGATGGCTCCAATTGAGTAGTAATCAATTATCGGAAGCTTAACACCATCACAAAAAAAGATTTGTACCCGCTCCTGCAAATTGATTATGCTTTAGATCAGTTAATTGGGGCCAAGTATTTCTCTGCTATGGACTTGATATCGGGGTACTGCCAGATTGAGTTGCCCGCGGTGGAACAAGAGAAGTGCGCTATATTTACCTCAAAGGGATTGTTACAGCTTAACGTATGCCACAGGGTTTATGCAACGCCCCAGCTACATTCCGGCGGGCTACAAACACTATTTTGGGTGACTTAAAGCTGTCTTGCGTTCTTGTCTACCTTGAAAATATCAACGTATCTTTGGGGACATTCACGGAGCATCTTGGACACATGGAGAAAGTATTCCGCCGCCTAGCTGAAGCAAATATCAAGATAATGCCCCAAAAGTGTCACTTTTTCAAGGAACAATTGGAATAACTCAGCTTTGTGGTAGACTCTAAAGGGCTTAGTCCACAGCCGGCCAAGGTGGAAGCCATCCACCAGATGACTCAGACAAGTAATAAGCTGAATATCCAGGTGTTCTTGAGGATGGTCAGTTACTACCGGCAGTTCATTCCTAACTTCAGCCATATTGGGGCTCCACTCTTTGAGCTACTTAAAAGGAAGCTGCCTTCACCTGGATGGATCGATGTCAAACTGCTTTTGATGTATTATGAACTGCATAGGCTAGCGCACATGTTTTGCAATACCCCAATTTCGAAAAAGAATTTTTTTGTGAAAACGGATGCCTCACTTTCCGCTGTAGGGGCTGTGTTGTCCCAAAAAGATGATGATGGTGTGGAGCACCCCATTGCCTATTGCAGCCGCAGCTTAACTAGCCCTGAACGGAACTACACTGTGACCAAGCGGGAGTGTTTAGCGGTAATCTATGCATATAAACAATTCCAGGTCTACCTCCATGGGGTAAAATTCAAAGTGTTAATGGATCATGCCTCTTTGCGCTGGCTACAGAATCTGCCGGAACCTGAAGGGCGGCTTGCGTGATAAGCTTTGAAGCTCCAAGCATATGATTTTGAGATTCTGCATCAGCCAGGGGCAAAGCATCAGAATGCGGATTGCCTTTCCCGTTTACCCACGGTCACCATTACAGCGGATGTGGTGGACATCATGTACAAAAAAATGATTGCAGGCAAATATCATGACGAGCCGCCTTCTGTAATCAAAGTGTTGGATGGGCTTAGGCAGGATACCTTCTTGTGCAATGGGAAGATATAAAAGTTGATGGGGTAATTGACGCTGAGTTTCCCAAAACCTCTGCCAGGCCTGCAATTATTATGGATGCCCATAGAGCATTAGGTCATGGAGGGTTGGAGAAAGATGCTGAAGTTCTTGCGACCCCACTACTATTGGGAGAGTATCACTACAGTGTGCTTGAGACAGTTGGTTTTTGCCATCAGTGTCAAGTGGAGAAACCATTCCATTGAAAAACCACATACCAGTTAGTTAAGCCTCAGTTTGCATGGCATACAGTTTTGTTAGACGTGGTGGGGCCTCTGACGATGGGCGCAAACTGCTCTAAATATATAATTGTTGCCATAACCATTTGATAAGATGGGTGGAAAAAAGGACTATCAAGGATTTGAGGGCTGTCACTACCGCCAAGTTCATCCTGGAATGTTTTATACAGCGCCATGGTTGTCCGCAATTTATCTTTTTGGACAATGGAATCAATTTCACATCACATATATTGGCCAAGTTGAACGAGCTCATGGCAATCTGCGGGGTTTTAACTACCCCCTACCACCCTGAATTCAACGGTTTGGTGGAAAGGGTCAATGAGACCTTGGTAAATATTCTACTCAAGCTCGTAAATGAGCGGCCATCAGACTGGAACACACTTTATCCACCGCTGTTTTCGCATACAATTTCAGCTACCACTCCGCAACTGATAATGGTCCATTCCAATTACTCTATAGATGACATCCAGTGACACTGGCATTGCTTTACTACTGTGTAGAGGATACCGGCGGAGTCAAGCCCCACCGCTACTTGGCTACCTTAACAAATATGCTAGTTAAGCTCCAAACTGAGGCATATTCCACTAGTCTGGCTAAGAAGATTTGGGGTCATGCGGCTGATCAATGTAGATGCAGCAGTCTTCCACAGTTCAGGGTAGGATAATTGGTCCTGTTTCATGACCAACATAAGTTCAGAAGAAGGAACAAGCTTGACAACATATGGAGTGGACCATTTGAGATTATCGAGAAGACTGGGGCTGATGCCTACACCATTAAAGGACACTGTGGGTGATCAGATAATCAACCAAGTACATGCAAAGATCCTCTGGTTGTACAAACATTAAAATCCTTATTGTCCTGTCAAGGAGGGGGTAATGTTGTGATTCTGATATGACTGGACAATAAGCCTGGGGTCATACAGCGAAATGAAGAGAATCCGCTGGAATCAAACTGGTAACGGTAATTTTACGCTTTGAAATGAGGCGATATTGGGTTGTTGATTTGATGAAACCAGAGAGATACAGCGAATTGAGTTACCAAGCCATGTAAGTAATATCATCCGAAATTGTTATGATATAAGCTGGATGAGATGGTTGAGGAGGAGGAGGTTTTTTGAAGAGAAAAGGGGAGATAAGAAGAAGAAAAGAGAAAGAGTAATGGCGAGCGTGAGCTGAGAAGATCTGTTGAATTTATTATATTAAATAAAAGTAGCGTAGTTGGGGCGATTGCCTCCTATTATATATAATGTTTATTACGTTCCTTTGCGGGACCAACAATCCCCATATTGTTGGGCCGTTGCTCAGTGGGTTACACCTTGTGCAACTCATTTGGAGGAATTATCCATATCCGCCAAAAGCTAACACTTATCTTCATAGGTAATAAGAAATAAGCGAAGTTTTGTTTATTGGTAGAGCTGGGCATTTCTGTTGCAACTGAAGAATTAGTAGGCAAATTGGGTGGAAGGTCAGGGGCCTTTTCTGGAGTAAAGTTGGGAAGTACAAGGGCTTGAGAACTGGCTTCCTCAATCTGGGATTTCACTGGCTCATTTATAGGTGAACTAGGATAAACCACCTCCAACAAAGGAGTGTTTACATGATCAGAAGCTGAAATTATCACTTATTAATGGTATAAAACTGCATCTGCTTCGTCATTGGGTAATACTATCATAAAATTTCCCCCTTGAGAATGGGAAGTATGGCGAGGGGTGGCGTTGATAGTAGTCGCAGTGGTATATATTTGATCCACCACCCTTTCAAGATGGACCAAACCTCATGGTGAGCAGAGACTGAATCCAAACCTGATCTAAAGATTGCCTGAAACATATCATTAGAGAGGTCCAGTGTGGGAGCCTGTTCGCGGAAGGTAGAGACCAAAGAAGCCAAGCTAGGGGCTTTGGCCATAGTAGAGAGCAATCTGAATAAGTGGTCTGAGTACGACACTGGGGGTTTAAAGGCATCCAATATGATGGCAATCAGAGAGGTGGGATCCCCCGCTTGTGAGGAAGAACGCAGAAGGCCTCATACCCACCGATGGGCATCCCCTTCCACAGCGTCCAACAAAGTGACCCCTTTTTGGGCATGGGATAATGCAGCAGCATTGTTAAGGGCAATCGCAGAATGCATTTGCACCTCAGCAAGGGCGTTGAGAACCTGATTTACAATCCTATGGGGAGGAACACTTGCTTTTTCTTCCAGACTATTAGGAGGGGGAGAGGTAGTAAACCATGAGGCTCTGCCAGCCTGAAAAAGTCTCTCCAAGGTAGAGCAGCTACTCACAAAATTGCCAAGTGACCAAATGAACAACAAAAAGCAGACTACTGATTGCACGTTTATTTGGTAAAGGGTAACCACTGCGACACCCACCTTGAAGAGCAGGGCGGAAGTGGCAGGAAACAATGGTTGGTCAATTATGTCATGAAAACGGCAGAAGAAGTTTAGACCAGCCTGCCAGTCAGGATTCGTAAGCACCCAAAAAGCAAGCCAGTATTCCAGAGGCATTGCTGCATGTATGAAGTTTTATGGAGTCATGAATTGGGAAACAATAAAACGTTGTTGTAGGGTGAGTGTGAACAGAAACCTGAGAACAAACCAAATGGAGAAAACCCCAGACACTGGGGGTCTTGCTGCAGGGGGCGGTAACAAAGGTATGCTTTCTACAAGGTCACCGGTGGGTAGGTTTAATTCAACTGAGGAGACAAGGGGGGTATCCTTGCTTGGAAATGGTGGATGTAAGGCCACAAGATCCCAGTGTATTGTTGGCAGATATTTAAAATAATGGGGTTGATTGCCAGAAGTATCTAGCTCGCTGAATCCAGTTGATAATGTTGGGGGCCATAGTGACCATCATTACTGGTAAAGTTCATCCGGTATAGGGACTGACAGGCCAACAGAGTAAAGCCATTGGGAATGCGTCCAGAAGGATATCAATAAAATCAAAAATTGATAGTTTTTAGTAACAAATTTTATTTAAAGGAATGCGAAGAAAATCAGTCAACAATTTTCTCAGTGCAATGCAAATGATTAATAGGGGTCAATTGATGCGGGAACAAGCAGGGATAAGGTCCCTCAATTTTGACCTAACTGGCGAATTATTTGAGGATGGGGGCAGATAAGCTCAATGGGACCAACATCAAAGAATTCAGCAGCAGGCCAAGTCAATGTCAGTTTGATCTCAAATGCCTGAACTAAGGATTGACTACATTTCTGAAAGTTGGTGTGATGACATTTGGCCTGATGAGCAGTGGGAATCACCCAGAGCCGCCCCATATAGGGGCTTTCCCAATTGGTTGGGAACAGGTTTGGGATGCTCAACTTGCCTGAGCCCGGTTGCTGGGCTGTTTTTTCAGTCAAAAGTGTTGCGTAGGCTGCAACTACTGATTTACTGGAAGGGAGCTTTAATATTGTCAATGGTGTCCGATGCTACTACCTGCATGTTGGGGTTCATCCCCAACAATTTTGAGTGGGGATTAATTTCAACAATTGCACTGTTGGCTGAATCAAAACTGTCAGCCATTCCAGCTGGTGAATCATTCTTCATCCCTTTTTGACTATGTGGATTCCAATCATCAGGCATTTTTCCAATCATTTTTTGGACCAATTGACTTCATTTCAGCGATCTCAGCGCAGATTTCCATGATCAGGCATACAGTTTGGCCAAGGTGAGCGTGGGCACTGGGGGAGGTATCTGAAGAGGGAGGGCTGTTACCCAGCGCTTTTCTACCACGTGGGTGAGGTCACCCTGGGTAATGAGGGGTACAGCCACCCTCTTTGGAACCTTTTTACTTGGAAATGGGAAGAGGGCTCAAACACACAGGGGACGTTCCCTAAGACTTACATTTCTGCTGGTAATCCCATTTTGGGTAACTTTCCAATTCATGCAATTTACAGATCTCTGCCACCAGGATTAGATGTAGAGATGTGATGACTTAATTTTTTACTATCCTCATCAGTTTCTCTCCAAATATAGCATTAGCACGTTTATTTCACTATATCCTGGAATAATAGTCCCCAGTGTTACTCATGGCTCAATTCTCAATTTCCTCCATGGGCTGACGACTTTCCCATATAATTTCTCTGGAATTTCAAGCTAAAACACTATTTAACGATTATTTGCATTCCCAGAATATAGTGTTCATAATTTCATTCTTGAGTTTTCCACCATTTTTTAGGATCCCCTTAGGCATTTCTATCCATTTTTGCCCAACCAAATTGTATGGATGGTAACGATGCCATCATTGCAGTTCAGGTTTACAAAAATTTTCTTCGTGGTCAGTGGCATTTCTCCTTCCTGCGGATATACCAAAGGTAAGTTTTGCCCAAAATGGTCAGGGTATTCTTCTCAAAATTACATATTACCCCATATTCTCTCAGGAATTCTGTCCCAATAAGTATGTTATAATTTTGATTAGCCAACACAGTGGAAGGAGCTGATACCATAAGCAATCCAAACAAGGGCGGCAGTTCACTGTAGGCTCCATGGATTTTTTTATTCTTGGTTTAGCTGTTCCATATTCACTCTGGTGTTCTAGATCTAAAGAAATCTTCATTTGCTTCACCATTTGATTAAAACATAATGTTAGTGGGTGCTATAATGTTAATTATTGACTGCACTCTTACCTGGTTAACTATAATATCTGCATAGGTACACTAAGAATATTGTAAAAAAAGTATTAGTTATGGTAGACCTTAGGAAAAATATACCAAAATGAGAATTTTCTATCCAGTACGGGTTTCGAACTTGTAGTGAACAAAACCTGCACTAGGGTGGAAGCAGAAATTACACTACTAGGCTAACTAATCTTTACGCTCAGAATATTGTAATGGGGGATTTACTGATTGAATAGCGGCGTTGTTTGCCAAATCAATAGAATGAATTAGTTGCATGGATAGTTCAGGAAAATATTCCTTGATCATGCTAAATTGTAATTAATATGTTTGTCCATTTAAAATCATCTTATATAATTCCTCCAGATTTTTGTTGAATCTAATTAAGTCTGATAGTTGATTTTCATACATTTAAGTTACTTCCTATTACACTTTTTGGGGTCAATACCCATCATTTTGGTTCAGGTAATGGCGTTCACGTCCTTTTTAACAACCAGATAGAGCTGTTCAGGTGTTTCATAATCTACAAATAGGTCGTAAATTATCTATGTCATTGTTCAAAAATTGGGAGAAACAGATTTAACTGTGGCGCCAGATTGTTCCTTGTCTAGACTGCGGGCCCTTTTCCTGACACCTTGTCAGACAATTAGAAGTTTGACTAGTTAATAAGAATGTTTCAGTGTCAAATCTTTAAAAGTTTTTATATTGATCTGTGACCAGTCCTTGGTGGAATCCTAGTTAATCAGAGTAATGGCCTTACACCTTCTATTTCACTGAATAAGTTATTACAAGATGAGGAGGTTGCTTCAAACCCCCAGCAAGATATACAAACTGATGCTGAAGTCACCCCTTCTGCCAGCTTGAAATTAGCTTAACTTCCTAAGGCAAAACAACACTCTTCTATAGACTTTAAGAAGGTCCATGGGCATAAATTTATTAACAGCTGATAGCCTCTTAGGAGTTATGGGAATTGGCCGCACTACCCAGATGTGCAAGATGGCTAATTGGTGGGTGTCAGGAAGTTGATATGACTGGATGATACGCTACTCATACCAATGGATTGGAGGGGAAATCAAGATGAGTCTTGAGATTTATGGAAAAAGGGTATATGAATTATAATCAATTAAAATGATGACCATTCGTCAAATTGAGAGGATTTATGCTGATATTTGATATGAATGAGAGTTTCTAGAAAAGGAAAGATGAATTGAAGACTACCAAGCTGAGGATGCATCCAGCTTGGGGAACTGAGATATAAAGAGTCACATTGAGGATTGAAAAGGGATCTTTTGTGTGGTTAAGTGATTGCAGATAAGTCTGCGATTTATATTAATAAAGTCCAAAATAAGGAGTGATAGCTCCATATATAAGTTTATT